>PVKS010001477.1:0-140976 GCA_004027875.1 Aplodontia rufa
ATGAAATACATCAATACAAATTTCTATTACTAGACCTAGCATCTTTAGCTTCAGCCAAAGATATTTCATTACCTAACATTAATGTTATTTGCATTTTCTGGCTTTATTTGTATTTAATTTATAAATATTTTATTGATTTAATTTATAGTTTTGATTAAAAATGCATAAGAAATATACACCTATAATACTGGCTTTATTTGTATTTAATTTATAAATATTTTATTGATTTAATTTATAGTTTTGATTAAAAATGCATAAGAAATATACACCTATAATACATATGTGGGGTTTTTTTTTAAGTAGTATTGTGGTAGTGATTATAAAGTCAGCATGGAAATGATTTTTATCCCTTATGTGAGAGAACTCAGATCTCTTCTTGGCATTAATTGTATAATGCATGCTTTTTTATTGATAAGCAAAGAGAATCACAGAATATTACACAGGTAAATTGGGAAAAAAATTCTGTGAGGCTTATGACTCAACTGAGTGTGGAATCATGGGTGGAGATTCAGGACAACTCAGAGTCCTAAGAGAGCCAAGTTGAATCAGGAAGATGCAGGAAAAGTATGCAGTATTTGAAATTTTCTGTAGACCTTCCTGATTTTTCCAGTTTCTTCTACTATTATAACAGCAAAGAATAATTAGTGCTAGGAACTAGAAAAATTACAACATACTTAAAGAACACATAGTGCTAAATATAAATATGTTTTATAGAGTGAAAGTGCAAAAAAGAAATCAGCCTATTATTTTCAATAGAAAATTGCTCTAAGGGTCCCTAAACAACTCATCTATACATAAACCTGGAAAGTTACACATTGGTAAATTGAATACTACCTGCAATCTTTCATTTTTTTCCTTATATATATATTATCTGTGTCAATGTCTAAAACACAAAGATTTATTATATCATATATAACTAACATAACAAATAACGTGTACAGCCTATAGTTTTATTAGAAAAATTTCTTGAAAATTGTTATAAGGGTTAGATTTCATATAAAAAGCCCTGTGCAATCCACTTCCTGCTTATCCATATGTTTTATGAGGGACAAGAAGGATAGTATCCAGACAATGGAAGATGATTTAAAGTTATCATCCAGATAATCCCCAAGAGTGAAGAAGCAAAAGAAAACACTGTTGCTTCATGTTGTAAGAATTATCTAGAGTATTGCTCCCATTCAATATCTTGCCTTAGGAGTCAGGTTTTGGACTCAGAAGCCTGCAACAGATCTCCCTTCCGACACAGAAACCATGGCAACCGACGGCCACAGTGAGGGTGGCTTCCTGTGCTGCTGTGTATTTTCTACATCGTATCAGCTGCAACTCAAAACACTGCTCTACAGTCAGCCGGCCCCACAGATCCTGCAGTGAGCTCATTGCCCTTTGTCCATATGATTGGCATCATTAATTTTCAGACAAATGTGCATATAAGGCGGCATTGTGGATAGAGAGGATTAACTTCATGCTGGTGGATTTTGCTATCATCATTATGTGACAAATTATAAAGCTGTACATTAATATTTTAATTAATTTCCCAGGAGGCAGATAAAAGTCAGAAGATATTATTTCCTAAATATAAAAACAGACATTCTTATTTTTCTGTAAATATGGTATTTGTTTTGTTCTCATCAAGCAGTATCCCAGAGATTATCTGTCACCTGGATCATAAATAATATAAAGAATAGGTTTCAAGATATCGTGTGTGAGTATATTTGTAGGGAAGGGTAGAAAGAATTTTGTTAGATCAAATGCCACTTAAATATAGACATCGGCTTTATTATTTGGGGGTTCCACAGTATGTGTCATGAAGTAAACTTACTAGTAAGCATGTAAATATTCTACTCATAAAACCTAAAAAGTGGTGAAAGACAGAGTGTAATAGTTTAAAGAACAAATAGGAGCTCAACTGATTCAGCCCTCTGCACACACTAACTGTGTGGCCTTGATAAGGCTACTTACCATCTCTATGGTGATTCAGTTTCAGTTTTTAAAAGAAAAAGATAATAAGATTCCCTATTTCTTTAAACTTTGGTGAGGATTAAGTTAATATGCATAATTCATAAGTATATATAGAATTTAGTGTTTTATAAACATACATTACTATCACCATGATTATTTTACTATTATGGAAGCACTAGTCTGATATAATATTGAATTTCAAATAAAACAATTGAAGACGAGTAAGTTAAGTAAAAAATAAGTATGAGAAAAATGAAAATGATATATAATTGTTTTAAATTTTAAAAATTACTTCTTTTTTAATTATAAAGGGTCTTAAAGATCGTTTAATGCATATGCCACACTGTATAACTTTGGACAGTCAGATGCAAGGAGGAATCTCAGCTAAGCAGGGTCCAAAAGCTGGTGCATGGTATGGAAGAAGGTTGAGAGAGGCCCCTGAGACAAGTTTCTTAATTCCTAGTCCTATCACCTTAAGCCTCTTCATAATCCTATATTATAAGTCTAACTATACCCTATAACTCAGGGTCAATTTATGTGTTTGTATGCAAACTTTAGTGTAAGTGTGTAAATTTTTATCTTGTGTATTCACTGAGTTCTTTAATGGGTGGTAAGGACAAAATGCTTGCCAATGGTTCATTATATTTTTCAATGTTATTAATAGATACAATAAATTGGCTAAGAGCACTGTTTTTGAAGTCAGATAGACCGACATCTGAGTCTTGAATTCTGATTCTGCTTTTCAATAGTTATACCTCACTTTCATTAGATGTAAAATCGGTAATAAAACCTTCAAACTTTTAGTGAAGGTAAAGTGAGATAAAATAGATATAGCCTTTAAAGTGCCTGATGATCAATAAATATCAACCATAATTGTTGCTGAAACAAAGGACTTGTTTAGGATCTTTTACCAAACTCTTCCTACTCCTTTCCCAATATCTCTGTTTTCAGTCCCTCATTGCTACCTTTTGAACATGGTTGAAGTCAAATCAAGAATACTTGATAAAATCTAAGAAATCTAAAGAGTACTGGAAATACTTGACTTTCGAGTAAGTCCAGATTCTAGAAATCTTTCTTCAGTCCTGTCCATCATACTGGCAATACCCAGCTAGGAACAGGGACTCCACCTCAATTCCATGAGGAACAGTCTGGTGATGTTTTTGTTTTCATGTCCTCATGACGATAGACAGCAATCACTGAACGGAGTCCAGACATTAGTAGTTTTCAGAACACTCTGGGTTTTTCCAGTGCACATCCATGGATAATAAATGGCCTAATAATTATGTGACATTATGTATGATTATAGGTACTTTGGGTGCTGGACATCAAGTCACTCAGGGAGATGAAAGGAACAATTCTTATTCACTTAGAGAACCAGGCAAGAGAAGGCTGCTATGCAAAACCATATAGGGGATTGCACCTGGGGACAAAGTAACAACAACCAGAACTTCAGAGACTGCTTATGTATGTCAAGCAGGGTGAGGTTAGCTAGGTTTCAAGAACTACCTAGAGACTGGATATTCCAAATAAGTCCACTGGTCCAAGAGAGAAGAGCCTGTGCTTGGGTATTAGGTATCTGGGTCTTTCTGGCAGTTAACTATGGGTGTGTTGTAACCCTGGAGTATTAGAGCCTGTTTAGGGAAGTGATTGTAGTAGGGGCTTGCAAACTACCTGCAAAGGGAATTAAGAGTTATTTGCTGGGGCTGGAGCTGTGGCTTCTCAGTTACAGTAAGTAAGTGAGTTCAAACCCCAGCACCACTTATACAACGAAGTCTCGGAGTAATGAAAGCCATATGAAAAACAAAATAAAAATTATTTTTCTCTCTCTCTCTCTCTCTCTCTCTCTCACTGTCCCTCTCTCTTTAAAAAAGAAAAAAAAGAGTTATTTGCTATGACAGGATCAAGACAGTACTTATGGAATTCTACATAACGAAACTATTGCCCTAGGCCATTATATAAAATTTAATACTCTTTCTTTTTTTCTAGAGAGAGAGAGTAAATTTTTTATCTGTTTTCCTTTATTTATTTTTGTATGCAGTGCTGGGAATCAAACCTGGGACCTCACACATGCCAGGTGAGTGCTCTACCACTGAGCCACTTCTCCAGCCTCTAAAATGCAATACTCTTTATGTGCACTCATCTAGCAGTGTATTGAAAGGAGACAGTAGAAAGACGACCACACTGTTGAGTTCTGGATAGGGCTCTATCATTAAATGTGAGACCAAATCATTTCATCTGAGATTTTGTTTCAAATGGGAAGATCATCTGTCCTCTCATCCTCATAATGCTGTGATAATAATCAAATAAATCAATATTTGTGGATAAAGCCTTGGTAATCACTAACATTCTAAATGTAAATATTCACTGGACATGATGGTGCACACATGCAATCCCAGCAACTCAGGAGGCTGAGGCAGGAGGATTGTGACTTCAAAGCCAGCCTCAGTAACTTAGCAAGATCCTAAGCAACTCAGTGAGACCTTGTCTCAAAATTTAAAAAAGTGCTGAACTCAGCATCCCTGGGTTCAATCCCTGATAAATAAATAAATAAATAAATGTAAATATTCTTCTTTTTTGTTGTGTGTTATTCTTGTCACAAGATTGTAGGCAGCTGAGGTTCACAGATAAGAGGAAGGCAGAAAGGGGGAGAAAAATATCTGAGTACTACTGAACAGAAGTAAGGTCCCAGGGCCAAGCCTGATGCCAAGGGCAAACATCCTTCCTATTATCCCACACTAGGGGCCATTAAGGCTCCTCTCAAACATTGTGGAGATGCCCTCAGGCATTTTTCCCTCATTCCTCTCTTTTGACTATCCTCCACCTCCCTCTTTTGACTATCCTCCACCTCCCCAACCCCTAATACCGCACATGCATGCTAGATTTCAAAAACCCTCTACAACCCTACTGAGACAAACAAATAGAACCTGACACAAAACTTGGGTGTTCTAATCTCCTCTTCCCTCACCCATACTGCTGATCAGTCAGCGAAGCCATTCCTCTTTCGTATCACTCTTTCCCTCCCCTCAGCCTCCATGACTTCCCACAAGGAAGCTTTCTAACTGATCTTCCAACACTTCTACCACCAACCTGGTTTTCTTCTGATTACAAGATGATAGTTCTAAAATATAAATTTGAGCAAGTTATCCCATAGCTTAAAATCTATACTTTAGTTTTCTGGAAAGCTCTGCCATTTTCACGTTGCCTTTATGTGTTTTGTTTCCTCTACAATGGAATGGTCTTCCTATCCTTATTTGTGAGAAGCTTTGGTGAAAATAGATCTTTACTTTAACTTTGGAGGAAGAAGAAGGCTGATTACTTCTTATATTATGGTAATTACATTGATTGGCTGTTTGGTTTATTTACTAAACAGATTTGCTCTTTAGTCAGTGTGCCATGAAAGCCTTTCATCAAAACTTTAGTTCTGCTCTCAGAATTAAGAGTGGTATCAGAAATAAAAAACTTCCAGACCATAGAGGGATCTCAGTAAGGAATGTGAGGTAAATTTTAAGATGCTCCCAAGATTCCTGGCCCCTGTGCATATACATTTTCCAAGTCATTCAGTCTGACCCTAATATTGGTGCTGCTATGGAGGAGTTTTACAGATGTGATTAAGATTCCAAATCAGGAACTGGAGCTGTAGCTCAGTGGTTACGGCACTTGCCTGGCATGCATGAAGACACGGGTTCAAACACCAGCACCACAAATACAAAGAAGTGTCAGAGCAATGAAAGCCATATGAAAACTAAATAAAATTCATTCTTTCTCTCTCTCTCTCTCTCTCTCTCTCTCTCCCTCTCACTGTCCCTCTCCCTTTAAAAAGAGAAAAAAAGATTCCAAATCAGTCAACCTTAAGATAAGGAGATTATCTGATGAACCTGACCGGGTCACATGAGTCCTGAACATTTTCTATGTAAAATGGCAGAGGAGGAAGTCAAAAACTTACAGCACACTAAGGATTTGATGAGCACACCATTGCTTGCTCATGGTGGAATGGACAATATCAAGGAACCCAAATGACCTTTAGGAGTTCAGAGAAGCTCCCAGCTGAGAGCCAGCCAGAAAAATGGGAATCTCAGTCCTCAACATAAATGGAACTGAATCTTACCAGTGGTAGAAGGAGCTTGGTCTTCCCTGGAGCTGTTCTCTAGAGTTTTTAGATGGGAACCCCATTTGGTCAACATCTTGTGGTACCCTGAGCAGAGAAACCATCCATTCCATGCCAGACATGTGACCTATAAAACTGAACTAAGCTGGGTTCCCTTTTAAGGCACTGAGTCTGTGATAATCCACTATACAGGGTAATTCATTATAAGGGACTTTTCCGTATATTGAAAGCAATGGTTCTCTAGTGTCCTTTGCTCAATTTCCTTCTCTTCCCTTTATGTATCTGGCTAAAAGGGCCTTTGTTTTTATTGTTTTTCTTGAAAGTACATAATTAGTTTAAAGATGCCAAGAGAGACCCTATAAAAAAGTATATGCACATATATCCTTGTTCTCCACCATGCCAGATCTCAACCTGCCCAACTTCAAACCCAAAGAGAATAGAAGTAGTGTGCATAGAGACTCAGAGAACTATTCAAAAATTGATTGACAGTAACAGTAAACCATAGAACTTGGGCTTAAGTATGAAGATAAATTTAGATCCAGTTCCATCTCTGTTTAATCTTGTATGGATTTAATTTCTGGATCTCAACAGTAATTCTGAAGTTGTTTTACATTAGAATAACCTGGGAGCTCAGGTTTTGAAAAATCCTGACAGTTGGACAATACCTGGTACTAATTAAATCAGAATACCTACGGCTATTTGTAGATATCAGTACTTCTTAAAGTTCTCAGGAGATTCCAAGGTGCACAAGTTTCAGAACTACTGACAGGTAAAAGCAGACTTATGACTATATAATAAGAAAAGTTTCTATGGGTTCTAACCGTCTATAAGATTATTTTAATAATCTTACATAAATATAAAATAAATATAAAATCCCTTACATAAATATAAAATCCCAGAAGCACTTTAATAATGATAAAGAGGATGGGGTCAATTACTATTTGAGGCTACAGTTTCCTACAGCTGTGTCTCTCTAAACTAGTCAGCATAATCTTAATGCAGAGGACACACCCATTTTATTCTTTTATGAACTAGCACAAATGGGACATCCAAAATATAAAACCTCATCCTCTATATACTTGTGATTTTGAGGGGGCTAGAAAACAAAACAGAAGGGGGAAGAGAGTGTGGTCATGACATGGCAAGGGAATAGGAATAAAAGCAAAGAATGTATATATATGGCTAGATCCATCATGCACACACACACACACACACACACACACACACACACACACAGACAAACAAACACACTAGACACTATAAGTCAATGATATTCCTGATAGTGAACTGAAGGATTTTAAAAAATTTTTTATTAAGGAGTTGAGTTATTGTACAATCATAAATGAATACAAAACAACATATGTTAGGCATATGTTCTTAAACCAGAATTACCCCCACATCACCCACCCCCCAGTCTCTTAACTCTTCTACATTTCACCCCTATAAGCAATCTAAATGCTTAGATTGTGAATTTTCCCAAGTTAAATGATTTCACAAATATTACTGGATTCTCAGGGGGTAAAGAGTAAACTACATTGTTGATTTTCTCCCTCGATCCCACCCTATTTTCCTCCCTCTCCCCTTCCCCACCTGGCCCTCCCCCCTTCCTGCCACCCAAATACATAAGGTTGTCCTAGATTTTGTGTTGCCATGCCCCGGAAGGACTTTTAAATTCTGAAATGTAATAGAAGACGTCCATTTGATTATGACTAAATCCTTGTGGGAACAGAAGCATTTCAGGGACAAATGAGGTAAAAAAAAAAAAAAAATGACTGTTTTTCTTAGCTTGGTAGGCACAAGGCAGAAAACAGCTCTGTGAAGTGAAACACAATTGAAATTAAGAGCTCACAGGAAACATGAAATTGTCTCAGAGAGCTACGATGAGTAAATGAACCTTTTGGCAGTGCTGGAAATCTTGAGGGCACCAGCATTTCTGCTGAACCTGGTTCAGGGGATCTAGAATTCACGTCACTCCTCTCTATGGCTGAATATGTAAGATGAACTCAATAACGGAATCAGTTTTAAAGAGTTATTTGAGGATGAGTGATTTACTAGTTATAAGTAACAAAATAATAATGTTTGGCACATATATTATATGAATATTTACTAAATAAAAAGTTGAAATAAATAAGAATCATTAAAACAGTGGTATTGGCAGATGACGAGGCAAATCAATGGAATAAATTCAAATCTATAAGCAGATTTGGGGAATCTGTTATCATTTAGTATGTAACAGAGATCACATTTCCCATCAGTGAGAAAAATAAATGGCCTGGGCAGAACTGCTCCCCTCTGGCTTTTCTTCCCATTTCTTGGTGCACCAAATCTGTGAAGCAAAAACGGAGCTCAGATTGCTCTCACTTGTTTCTTCTCTCAAGCATTGATCTAACGAAATAATGTATTGGTATAATTTATGGATTGCAATGTGGGCACTGTGCTCTCCAGGCCCCCAAACTGCATTTGTCAACATCATCAAAGTCCTGAGCTCTTTCTTTAGATTGTATTCTGAAATTGCCTTTAACTCTATCTTTGGAATTGGAAAATTACCTTGGACATAATTAACATATAGTTCTATATGCTAAATCCCATCACTGCGAGCAGTGAACAGCCATTCTTGATGGCCTTGGTTGTTCTACCATGAAGCCGATTAGGCTGTTAACTAAGCATCAGAAGCGTCCCAGACCATGTGAGAGAGCTGCAGGCATTCAGTTAAGCATGCTTAGTGATCCCCTGGGAGCATCTGCCCCAGGCCAAACTATCATTTCCTTTAGGGACATAGCGCATGAATTTTTGCAGATTTTTCAATCAAGATATTCAAATTAGATATTTAAATGCCATATTTTAATACCACCCCTAAAATGCTTATGACCATAAAACTTCACCTACCTCTTACCTTTTTCTATCCCAGTATTCTCCCGCCCTCACCTAGGTAACCCTGCATGGAGGGTCACAATAAATCTAGTCACAAGAAACCTTTCACTCAGCACTTCTGAGATTGCACATTCCCAGGGTATTCCCTTCCCCTGGCCTCTTAGTGCACCCTGCTGGACTTCCTCAGGAATGCCACCTGCTCTTACGTTGTCACACAGGACTCACATATGCACTCCAAACTCCATGTGTACACTCGTAGTTGAAATCTGGTGTCTAATACTATGATCCTAAAAATAGTTTCCTTCTTTTCCTTGGTTTACAAAATGACCTAGCTAATAAAGATTTAAATAGCAACAATTACAGCAAAAGGTTGTGTTCTCCCAGTAAAAACAAATTGAAACATAAACTGAATGTTTGTGTCTTCCCCATATTCAGATGTTTAAGCCTGATTTCCAATGGTATTTGGAGGTGGTGCATCTGGGAGGTAATTGAGTCATGAGTCACAAGAGTAAAGTATTCATGAATAGGAGTAGTGCCCTTAGGAGAAAAAAACAGAAAGATAACCTGTCTTCTCCCTCCCTCTGCCCACACTTCCAACCCCCTGAGGATGCAGAGAGAAGGTAGTCTACAACCAGGGCATGCGGGCCTCACCAGGCCCTGGATCTGCTAGCTCCTATAGTAGTGGCTGCTATACCATACCCAGTGGCTGGCTTAACTATGAGGTGTCTGCCAAAAGCTAATGTTGGAAACTGCAAGAAAGTTTACAGATGAAATGATCGGGCTACAAAAGGTTTAACCTAATCAGTGCATTAATGCCCTTTTGGGGATTGACTTGGTGGTAACTGTTGGCAATTACAGTGTGGCTGGAGGAGGTGTGCTCCTGGGGGCATATATTTGGGGTATTGGTTTGTCCTCCTTGAGCAGAGCGCATTCTCTCCCTCCCCCTCTTTCTCCCTCCATCCTGGTGCCATGCCCCCAGCTGCTTTTCTCCACCACGCTCTTCCACCATGAGGTCCTGCCTCACCTCAAGCCCAGAAGAATGGAGTCTACCAGCTATGGACTGAGACCTTGGAAACCATGAGTCCCAAAATACACTTTCCCTCCTCAAATTGTTCTTCTCAGGTCTTTTGGTCACAGCAGGAAAAAAGCTGACTAAAATAAATAGTATTCAGCAGTAAAAGATAATGAGCTTCTGAAATACACAACAACGTGGGTGAATCTGAAAAAGTCATAATGCTGAGTGAACTGAAGTCAGACTCAAAAGGCAACCCATCCAATAACATTTATAGTATATTCCCAGCAGATAAAGCCATAGTGGGGGAGAATAGATCAGTACCAGGGGTCATGGGTGGAGTGAGGATAGAGACAATGTGGAGGGCATTTGGGGGATGATCAAACTTCTTTGTATTTTAACTGCAATGTAATTAGATCCAATTACATGTGTGGTAAAAGCCATAGACATATTCAATGAAAAAGTTTATTTTTAAAATAATTTTTAGTATTCATTACATGTTCAAGTAACAATATTTTGATTACGTTGGGTTAAATAAAATATACTATTAATGTTAATTTTGCTTTTTTCCCCTACCTTAAGAAAATTAATTGCCATGTGTTTGTACTTATTTATAGGGTAAGTAAGCATTAGAATTCAAGAAATGTGTGCAATGTTTAATGAACAGATCTAGGCAATTAGCTCCTCAAATCTTATCATTTCCATGTGCTGGTAATCTTCGAAGTCTTCTCCTCTAGTTCTTTTAATGTATAATGAATCATTATAGACTATAGTTACCCTAATACAGTACATTAGAACTAATTCCCCCATATAATGGTATTTATCCAGGTTCCCCCCATTTCTCTCCCCTGTGCACTTCCTGTCCTCTAATGACTCTGTACTTCTATATGATCAACTTCTTCAGCTTCCATAAAGGATTGAGAACATGAGGTATTTGTCTTTCTGTGCTTGACTTACCTTACTTGATATGTCTGCCAGTTCTATCTATGGCCCAAATGATCCAAAAACTCTTTTTTTAAATAAGAGTTTTAATATAAAACTAAATAAGAAGGGGAAAGAAGAGTAAGAACCATGAATTGTCCTATTTCAGATTGAAGGTAGATAGAACAGATACCATGGATTAGTAGAAAGTATAGTGGGATAAAGTTTTTTGTTGTTGTTGTTGTGCAATTATTCTTTATTTTTTTTTTATTTTTTTTATTAGAATATAGAAATACAGTTGAGGGGGAAACATTATCAAAACATTAGCAAGCAATGGATATAAACGTTGTTATCGAGGGGTAATGCCAAAACATGGATGACCACCTTGGGTTTCACCTGTTGCAGTTTCCCCCAGAACTCATGTGTTAAATGGGTATCTCATGGAAGAATGACATCAGCTTCTGGGATGGTTCCCCCCATTCCCACTCTCCAGTCTCCTATGAGTTCTTCATATACCCTCCTCCATCCCCATCCCCCTCCCTAGGCCTCCAAGTATACTAGGGAGTCATCCCCCTATTACTCTGAGAGTCATTCAATTTGAAGTATTGGTAGGTTAGCCGTCTACCCTATTGCTATCCTATTCTAGCATCCACAGATGAGAGAAACCATTCGGCCCTTGAGTCTCTGAGCTTGGGAGACTTCACTAAGCATAATTCTATCCATCTCCATCCATTTGATTTCAAACGACATAATATCGTCCTCTCTAATGGCCGAGTAGTATTCCATAGTATATGTGTACCAAAGCTTTTGTATCCACTCGTCAAGTGAGGGGCATCTGGGTTGGTTCCATAATCTAGCTATAGTAAATTGAGCTGCTAAAAACATTGATGAAGCCACATCGCTATAATATGCTGATTCTAAGTCTTTTGGGAAAATTCCCAGTTGTGGGATAGCTGGATCATAAGGTGGTTCCATCCTTAATTTTTTGAGGATTCTCCACACTGCTTTCCATAGTGGCTGAACCAGTTTGCAGTCCCACCAGCAGTGTAACAGTGTTCCTCTTTTCCCACAGCCCCTCCAGCATCTGTTGTTGTTTGTATTTTTCATTTTTGCCACTCTAACAGGAGTGAGGTGGTATCTCATTGAAGTTTTGAGGGATAAAGTATTAATATCAGATTTAAAACTCAGAACTTGCCAGATCCAGAGGCATACACCTGTAATCACAGCTACTCAGTAGGTTGAGATGGGAGCAACACAAGTTCAAGGCTAGCCTAATAAATTTAGCAAGACACTGTCTCAAATTTTTAAAAAAAGTGTGGGGGGCGCGGCGGGGGCTGCTGGGATGGGCAAGGCCCTGGATTCAACCCCTGGTACTGAGAAAAACAAAGGAACAAAAAATCCTCAGAATTAGGATAGACTCTGTTGTGTTTTCAATTTGCCGAAGTGACCCAGTTTACTTCCCTGCAATAAATCTTCTTCCCCACTTTCTCACTTTTCTTTGGAAGCTTCAGTCCTGTCCTCTCTCTACAAACGCTGTAAAAGCAGTCTTTACACCTGACCTTCCACCAGTAAGGGAAAGAAGAGAAATATCTCCATCAAAGAGATCAAGGCTTGAATGTTCAACACAGATGTGTGACAACAGTGTGGATTTCAGCAAGTGTGGCAAATGCAGGAGAGCACTGGGGAATGGAAAATGACGTACAATGGGATTAAACGAAGAGTTAATGACGGATTGAAGGCTGTGCATCTAATTTGGTAGGTACTGGGTAGTCGTATAAGATTTCTTAGAAGTCGTTCTGGAACAATGGGCTGTGGTATAGAAGATGGACAATAATGGGTAAAGAGAGAACAAGAGGGCTAAACACCAACCAACCACAGGAATCAGCACGGTTCACAGTTGCGGCATGGTCAAAACAAAGGAAAGGGAAATGCAGACGAGAGGCAATTTGGAACTTGACAACAGATTTGAAATAGGTTAAGGAAGAAGGAGGTGAGCTTGTGCAATTAAAGTCATCACTTATTATATGCAAGAAATGATATTTTAGGTGAATTTTTCACAAAGGTCAGGAAAGATTACTTTTTCTTGCTAAGTCCCATTAATGCATTATGCATCAGGTTCAGAACACTCAGAGACAGACAGACTTTAATCTCAAGAGGTTTTCAATAATATTGTTTGTTTGTTTGGTACCAGGGATTGAACCCAGGGGCACTTAACCACGTAGCCACATCCCTAGCCCTTTTTAATTTTGAAACATGGTTTCACTAAGTGGCTTAAGGCCTCACTATATTAGTGAAGGCTGGCTTTGAACTTTAAAACCTCCTGCCTTAGCCTCCCAAGCTGCTGGGATTACAGATATGTGCCACCATGCCTGGCTTCAGTATATTTGTCAACGTTCTACTCAAGATAGCATTAAGTAATAACCAGAATCACACAAATATGTTCCTCAGTCACTTGCAGAAGAACACTCTCTCCTCTCTCGCCACTAATCCATCTCCATCCACCACCAAGTTCTTTTCTTCTCTCCTCCCTGCCGGGACCCTTGATGTCCTCGCTGACACTGGTGACATCCAGCTATACCTTTCCATTCTCTTTTGGGGCACTGAAAGGCAGACATCCTCTACTTTGTAAAAGAGACAAAGTGTCGAACAGGAAGCAGAGCAAACTGTGAGGGCTAAAGAACACTGCATCCGTTCCTTGTTGAAACCTACAGAATAATCCCAGCCTTGCTGTGTAGGTTTCCTTAAAAACTGTTTCTGAAGTCCACCCATTCTCAAGTGAAGGAAGGAACTTAGCAAATTGTTCAAAATTAACACTTTGTAAATCTCTCAAAAGCTTTTCTCGCAGCCTCTTTCATAAGGCTGTCCAGGACACAAAGCATAATAAATGCTTGGAATTTCTCTATCCATCATAATTACACAGCTTTTCAATGGCTTTATAATTTTTACTGCATCTACACATCTTATCTCAGTAGAGCAACTTTATGCTAATTTTACAGATGGAAAAGCTGGTGTTCAGATTGGCTATAAGCTTATTTATACAAGGAGCAAAAGGCAGAAGTTGGATTTCTAATCTTTTTAATTTTTTTCTTAACATAACCAAAACATTCTTGTCTTTTAATCTATAGAAGCTTCTTATCTCTTCATTTGAAAAGAGGTAAAGGACCATGATTTTTAATTGAATGTCAAGAAATTGGTCCAGATTCACAATCCAAATTATTCTCTCCTTAACCCAATATATGAGTTATTAATTGTTTCCAGAGGTTAAATCAGAATATTCTGGGCTTTACTTTTCATTTGCAAAATACATGGGAGTCTATAAGTAGCATTTTTCATGAAAAGTCAGTGCCAGCTCTGCACAGTCCAGCAAAATACTAGAAGATTTACTGATCACCTAGGTGCTCTCTCGCTCGCTCTCTCTTTCTCTTTTTAGCTTCTAGACATTTAAACACCGAAATCTACAGTTTTATTTTTTTAGAGCTACTATTCTCTGCCTTGTTAAGAAATAAATTGCCTTCTGAGGAAAGCCAATAAAATTGTCCTGCAGATGCTTATTTTCACCCCAAAATTGCTAGAATGAGGAAAGGAGACCGAATTTAATATGAACTCTAATAGTGACATTTAAAAATTTCAGCCTTGCATATAAAGAAGCAATATGTTGTTATAATATATTCATATGCATACTTTGGCTCCTTGATCTTTATATTGAAAATTATTGGAAGATCTGTTTTAGCATTATAAGCATAATGATGTCAATGATGTGGATGCGTGCATAAGTTCCTTCAATGCAAACAGACACAGTCATTCATAAAAATCTAATCTAGATCTGTAGACAGAATTTATTATTGGATGCTTTTATTAACTTTATGAACGGAATCATTTCATCTCTTGTCTATGTAGCATGTGAGGGTATCTGTAGCCAATCATGCTTGTTGGAAAGAAGTCTACTGACCATGCATCAGTGTCTTCCACAGCCAACTCTAGTGCCCATCTTCACACCTTCACCCATCTCCCTTCCCCATGGAAATCCATTTGTGAAAGGATTTGTAAAATGTGGCCACTGGAAACCAGTGTTTTGAGATTTTTTTTTTTATGTGCAGGTAAACTGGGAAGTATGTTGCCAAACCATCCATATACTCAATGACCCCTTCCCTCCAAAGGCATTGGACTTCTCTATCTCCAGCCCCAACAATCTCATATCTGATAGACAGATGACTGTCAGAAGTCAAGATAGGGTCTGAAAAACTCTTGCACAGGGAATAGCTAATAGATAAATATGTCATTCTTCCCAGAACTATATGCTTTATTATGGAATGAAAATATAACATATAAAATATGCTATAGAGTATATTTTTAGTATATATGCTTTATTATAAAATAAAATTATTATATCTGTATATACATTTCTTTCTTAACTTATGATGGAGTTATATCCTAACAAATCCATCATTGAAAGTATTGTTAAATCCAAAATTGCACGTCATACATCTAACCTACTCAACATCATAGCTTAGCAGCATTAGTACACTGTAACATATTGGTTGTTTACCATGGAGACTGAGTGGCTGACTAGGAGCTATGGCTGGCTATCCCTGACTAGCAACACAAAAGAGTATCATATCATATATTGCTAGTCCGGGAAAATATCAAAATTTAAAATTTGATCTACAGATTCTACTGAATGTATATGTTATGATTTGGATGTAAAAAATGGTCCCAAAAATTCATGTGTTAAGCAATTCAGAAATATTCAGAGGTATGTTTAAATTTTGAAAGCTATAACCTCATTAAGGGATTAATCCATTTAATAGATTAATAATTTGAACAAACTACTGGGTGGTAATTGTTGGCATGTGAGGCATAGCTAGAGATGAGTCACTAATGGAGTAACATTGGGGACAGTATCTTTTCCCTGGTTCCTTACTTCCATCCCCTCCCTCTATATTTCTCTCTTTGCTTCTCAACTGCCATGAGCTGAACAGCTTTCCTTCACCATATCCTTCCATGGTGTTGTTCTGTCTCACCTTGGGCCCAGAATAATGGAGGCAGCAGACCATGGACCAAGTCTCTGAAACTGTGAGCCCACAGTTGTTCTTATCAGGTACTTTGGTCACAGTGACCAAAAGCAGACTAACAGTGTATCAATTTGACAGCATTGTAATTTGAATAATTGTAAGTAGAACCATGGTAAGTCAGGGACTATGTGCATATGTAATGTTTTGTCCCTAAAATGCTATTTCCAGTAACAAAGCAAGCTGGAAGAAGAGATTCCTCAACATCTTTCCAAAGTCATTGCTGAGAACCTCCAAATTATAATACATTTTTAAAAATCTTATCATATTAAGAAAAAAGAAGTATTACATGGACGTGCCACAATAGAAGCAGTGTGTGGGCAAAGAGAATACCGCAGAAATAAGGCATAGAAGAAGGTAATGCTGGGGCCCAAGACAGTACTTCATGTGTGTTGGGCAATACATAAAAAAATAGTGATCACATTTTCTAAATTAAAAGTTAATTGGGGGTGGGCTGGAGCAGTGACTCGGCGTTTACAGTGCTTGCCCAGCATGAGCAAGTACACGGGTTCAAACGCCAGCACCCACATACACAACTGTCAGAGCAATGAAAGCCACGTGAAAAACTCAATAAAAATTGATTCTCTCTCTGTCTCCCTCACTCACTGTCCTCTTTAAAAAGGAAAAAATGTTAATCAGGCTGAAAAATGAATGATAATTGGGCTGTATACAGTATCTTTTCAGCTGAAAATTTCAACTAGGAAAACAGGAAGAACTGATTGTCTAAATTACTCTTATCTGTTGTACTTTTTCTTATTTAGTAAGCATTTTATTGAAGTTTATCGAGGACCCCAATCATCAGTCAACAGATCTTCACAAAATGAACACACTCATTTAACAAGCTCTGGGATTGAGAAACAGAATGTTTCAGGTGTGGCTGATAAAAATTATATAAATCAAAGATACAACAATTAGAGGTTTTGGTTTCCTTGAGTATTCATTATCCTGAATTAGCCAAACCAAAAATGCCAGTTTTGAAAATATGACCTTTTATCATAAAGTCGTAAGAAGAGAAATGATGCTGGAAGAAGCCACTTTCAGGTGAGCAAGAGCATCATTACTACAGCATGAAATACAGCATGGTCTCAGCCATAAATTCATGGGAAGCTTCCTTTACAGGTAACACTTTATTATTTTATTATTATTAAGGAGAAATGTAACTTTGCCTTCAGCCATGTTCGAACCTTCTGGGGAAGAAATTTTAAATATACAAATGAGTGAGGAAAGATCTTCAGCATTGTAATACATTATAAATATATTTGAGGAATAAAATCCATAATAAAGGGATATAACCAGTACTTGTGCATTTCATATTTAAAGAGTGGCTGCCAATGCTTCACTTTGGCTCAGTCATTTATAGATTGGGTAGCTATTTCCCTTGTTTTTCACTCAAACAATCCCCCAAATTTCATGTTTTTTAAAGCTGTGTGATAAGTTCATCAGAGCTTGATTTCCCTATTACCAATTTTTCCAGGCAGATAGTGAAGTAGTAAACTGACTTATAGACATTCACCATTCCTTAGTAGTTTCTTCCATTAACCATAGACCTTGTTAAGCATACTATGAGAAGAAAAGGAGGGGAATACTGTTACAAAAATATATGAGGTCATTTGGTAGGTACAACACTTTATTGATAATTGGTCCATTAGTAAAACAAGTATAATCCTACACGCTTTATGCTTAAAATTAAGTTCAAACTAAATTGTATCAAGCTTCTATTCCATGATAAACCCTTAGGCAGTCACTTTATATTTTCCATAAGAATGGAAGGAATGGCTGCCTGGAGAGTTGCATATGTTAGGAAAACTTTTACCACTGAATGTGCTTTCTCCTATGTTTATATGTGGTCCTGTCTGGGGCTTTAGTAATTAAGTCATAACAAAATCACAAGACATTCTTGTAAAGAGCCTAACTCATCAAGATGAAGAAAGGGGCCAAAGCTTCTGTTGATATGGACTTAACTTCTCCCCATATCCTACTTCTGTCTGGCATTTGTAGTCACATCTCCAGCTGATGAAAAGCATTTGCCTCCCTTCAAGGCTTTTGCTCAAAGAAGAAAATCAAAAGTGTGGCTTCAAATTATTTATCTGAGATTATGTGGGAACCAAAGCGCATGAAAAGATTACTAAAAGCAGTAATTAATAAAAGTAGTTGTTAATTCTTTAAAAGATCTAGATGCTAAGAATGATATACCTTCCTGGGCAGGTGGAACTCAGAGAGAAGGCTAGTAGGATGACAATGGAGTGCCTTGTGAGTGACAGTTCAAGCTGGGGTAGCAGCTGAACCTGAAAAAATCCCTTGGGGTGTAACTAAGGCGGCTGTATCCTTGATCAAGACCAGTCAGCATGTGGTCCTAAGGGCTTGAAGACACTATTGAAAGCAGTAGTTCTCTCCCATGCTGTAGGTTCTCTCTTGAGACTCTTGACTAAATCCTTAGTTGTGCAGAAGCTTTTTAGTTTAATTGCATCCCATGCATTTATTCTTGATTTTACCGCTTGTGCCATGGGAGTCCTGTTAAGGAAGGCAGTGCTGACCCCTATGTCATGTAATGTCGATCCTACTTCTTTTTCAAGCAATTGTATGGTTGCTGGTTTACTATCCAGATCCTTGAAGGTAAGGATCCAATTTCAGTTGTCTACATATGGCTGTCCAATTTGTCCAACACCATTTGTTGAACAGACTATCATTCTCCCACACTATGCTTTTGCCCCCTTTATCAAATATCAGATAGTTAAAGATATGAGGGTTCATCTCAGAGTCCTCTATTCTATTCCATTGGTCTTCCATTCTGTTTTGGTACCAATACCATGCTGTTTTTGTCACTATAGCTCTGTAGTATAATTTCAGGTCAGGAATTGAGATACCTTCTGCCTCCTTCTTCTTGCTGAGTAATACTTTTGCTATTCTGGGTCTTCTGTTATTCCATACAAAATTGAGTATTGCTTTTTCTATATCCATGAAGAATGACGTTGGTATCTTGATAGGGATTGCATTAAATCTGTATAGGGCTTTGGGTAAAATGGCCATTTTGATGATATTGATTCTACCTAACCATGAACATGGAATGTTTTTCCATCTACCCAGATCTTCTATAATTTCTTTTTTTAAAGTTCAATAATTTTCGTTGTATAGGTCCTTAACATCCTTTGTGAGATTTATGCTCAAGTATTTTATTTTTTTGGAGGAGATGGTGAAAGGGACAGACTTCTTAATTTCTTCTTCAGTGTCCTTGTTGCAGGAGTACAGGAAAGCTAATAATTTATTGGTGTTAATCTTATAAACAGCCACTTTGCTGAAGTCGTTTATAAGCTCCAGAAGTCTACTGGTTGAGCTTATAGGGTCTTCTAGGTAGAGGATCATGTCATCCGCAAAGAGAGACAACTTGACTTCTTCTTTTCCTATTCAAATTCCTTTGATTTCCTTCTCTTGTCTGATGGCTCTGGCAAGAGTTTCATGGACTATATTAAATAGTAGTGGTGAAAGTGAACATCCTTGTCTCATTCCTGAATTAAGAGGAAATGCTTTCAGTCTTTTGCCATTGAGTATAATGTTTGCTATGGGTGTGTTGTAAATGGATCTTACATAGTTAAAATATCTTCCCTTGATCCCTATCCTCTCCAGGGTTTTGAGCATAAAAGGATGCTGAATTTTATCAAAGGCCTTTTCTGTGTCAATTGAGATGGTTATATGATTTTTATTTTTAATTCTATTTAAGTGGTAAATTACATTTATTGATTTGCAACCAGCCCTGTTTTCCAGGAATGAAGCCCACTTGATCATGATGTATTATCTGTTTAATGCACTTTCGGATCCGATTAGCTAGAATTTTATTATGGATTTTTGCATCTATATTCATCAGGGAAAGTGGTCTATAGTTTTCTTTTCTTGATGAGTCTTTGTTAGATTTTGGTATGAGAGTTATATTTGCTTCATAAAAAGTGTCTGGTAGTGCTCCGACCCTGTCAATTTCATCAAAAAGCTTGTAGAGGATCGGTGATAATTCTTCTGCGAACATTTGGTAGAATTCTACCGTGTATCCATCAGGTCCAGGACTTTTCTTTTGTGGAAGGCCTTTGATTGCTGCTTTGATTTCAGAACCTGAGATAGGTTGATTTAGATTTTCAATGTCTACACCTCAGACAGAGGGCTAATATCCAGAATACAAAGAACTCAAAAAATTAAATACTACAACCACTAATAACCCAATTAATAAATGGGCTATGGAACTAAAAAGAAACTTCTCAACAGAGAAAGTCCAAAAAGCCCATAAACATATGAGAAAATGCTCTACATCACTAGCAATAAGAGAAATGCAAATCAAAACTTCACTGAGATTCCACCTCACTCCGGTTAGAGTGGCAAAAATGAAGAATACGAACAATGACAGGTGCTGGAGGGGCTGAGGGAAAAGAGGAACACTGTTACATTGCTGGTGGGATTGCAAACTGGTACAGCCACTCTGGAAAGCAGCGTGGAGACTCCTCAAAAAATTAAGGATGGAACCGCCTTATGACCCAGCTATCCCACTCCTGGGTATCTTCCCAAAAGAGCTAGAATTGGCTTACTATAGAGATACAGCTTCATCAACGTTTATAGCAGCTCAATTTACTATACCTAAATTATGGAACCAACCCAGATGCCCCTCACTTGATGAAAGGATCCAAAAACTTTGGTACATATATGCAATGGAATACTACTCGGCTATTAGAGAAAACAATATTGTGGTATTTGCAGCCAAGTGGATGGAGATGGAAAAAATTTTGCTAAGTGAAATATCCCAAACTCAGAGACTCAAGGGCCAAATGTTTTCTCTTATTTGTGGATGCTAGAGTATAAGCAGAATTAGTACGTTAGATGGCTAACCTATAAATTACCTCAGCATGTATGAATTCTTACATGATCATGGGGAACTGTGCTTAAATAATAATTTAAGTATGTTGTGTCATGCAAAAGAAGCCACAGACAATATGCACACAAATGGGTATGGCCACATGACAAAAATTGGTTATGACCAGATTTAACCCAGGGGCTCTTGCTAACCTCTGGCATAAAACACATGGGTGGTGCGAAGCGGAGGCAGTAGGAGCTCACTCCTCCCTTCCCATTTTACTTTTGTTGTTCCTGACAACCAGTGATGAAGCCAGATGGCCCCAAAGTACTTTCCAACCTACGTTCACTTCCTTGTTTTCACATGGAAATTGTGCACAGAAAGTACCCAAGCCATTTATTAATTAAGGTGAAGGCACAGAATGGAAAGCAGTAGAAAGACATGGACATAAATCCACCAGTCAGTAAGTAGAATTCCAGGACTCAAAAAGAAATCATAGCCTTAAGACTAAAAAATAACCACCATGACCACCCCTTCAGTCAAGTTGTTTGTGTCATTTTCCTGAATGAAATGTTCTCTGTGATTCTATCTGTCGTCGGGAACGGGGGGAAAGGAGCTTGGCATCTTCAAACGCTCAAAGCATATAAATACATGTGTATGCATATGACTAATCTCAAAGAGTTGCATAGTAGACCTTTTACTTGAACATCTCCCCTGGATGTTCTTCCGGAAGACTCAACACGTCCTGATGGAAATTGTCACCTCCTCTCCAAAACAAAAGATCTCAAATTCTAACATGCATTAGAATGACTCCAAGGGTTCCTTAAACCAGATTTTGGGGCTCTTCTTCACCCCAGGGTAGACCAGGATGGTATCTGAAAATGTGTATCTCTAGCAAGTTCCCAGGTGATCCTGATGATGTATGCCAGGAACCAAACCTTGAGGGCAAAAGCATGCTCTTCCTGTGTGTCCCTAGGCTTGGTTGACAAAATCACCACTTCCTGTCCTCAGTCACTTAAACAAATAAGCCGAGTCATCCTTGATTTCTTACATTCACTCCTTCCCCCACCCATTAATCAAACACCGAGTTTTATCAAGATTGCTTCTTTAGAATCTTGGAAGTCAAATTCCTCTTTACCACCATACTGTCAATTAGTTTAGTTCGTGTTCCTATGCTTATTACATAATTTACATTATAAAATTCCCATAGACTACCGGGGTAAACAGATCATATTATATAGATATTGGAACAATAGGACTGGGGACTCCTCCAGCTGTCCCCAGGGACTAGGGGACTTGTATTCCTGCATGGCTTTTGTCATGAGTGAGACACCCAACACCTTTGTGTGTTTCTGCAATGTCAAAACTTATTGAATAGCCATAAATTCATAGACTGTATCACTTTCAGCAGTAGCAGATCACAGAATACTGATGGGACATCTGATAGTCAAATCTAAGTTCTTTTATTTCCATCTTAATTTTTGATTTAACACTCAAGTCACACATCACACTTTACACAATGATATACATAGGTTACAGAAAGGCTAAGAAAGGGTTAAGGTGGACACAGGGTTTGGGAGGCTGAACTGAGAGCAAAGGCAGAGAGCAGATACCTAAGGCAAAGATTAAGAACATGATCAGGGTGCAGAGCTATCAAAGTGCAGGAATTTATTCCAAGCCAGGGTCCTCTGGCTGGGTGGCAGGCTGGATGTCAGCTTGGAATGTGTCAACTAGAAATGTCAGTTTGGAGTGGGCCATGTGATTCTTCTCACTGGTATGAGAAAGTCCTTTCTCATTCTGCTGAAGTCCAAGGCAACAGATTTGAAGGGTTCCTTGCTATAGCAATTTTTCTGGGCAAAACTCCTGATGAGTGACCAGATGATTGGTCTCTATACTAGTGATTCCAATCTTGGTGTGTGCTCTTTTTAAAGACTTAGAGTGAGAGGATTGCTTTAGTTGGTGTTCTGGTACCTTTTATAAATGCATGGGCCTGATTTTTTTTTTACATAAGTTTGATGTACCTGTGCATTCATGTGCTTTTGACTAATTTGACAACTTCACAGGTGATCATTTTTATTTTCAGAATTAATTTATTTATCAATTTGTGCCTTATGGTTGTGCTAGGGAGATGGTGATAATAATTTGCTTACACTCGTAAAGAAAGTCTTTTTCACTCATTCTACTGATTCACGTCTTTTCCAGGAACATCCCCACAGAAACAACCAAAATAGGGTTTTATTAACTATCTGGGCATAATTTAATCCAATCAAGTTGACACATAAAATTAACTACCGCAGCCCTGTTCTCTGGTTTAAGTGCACGTTTTATAGATCACTGATCTGTCCCAGTAGTAACCGTTTGAGACTGAGTGTTCCCGAGACTTGCCTAAGATGCTTTGTGATTTCAGTGTGTCAGTATTTTGCTACAAGGAAAATCCTTAGAATAATACTTAAGTCTCCATTCAAAATAGAAAATGGAAAAGGCTCATGAATGCATTTGTGAAATATTCAGTTAGAACTTAGATATTTCAAACACTATTCAAAACAAGTTTGGAAATGCAATTCATCATAATCTAAAGGTTTATATCCAATGTGTTAAATAAATCTTTTCTTGACTTTTAGTTTTAAGGGTGAGATTTTTTTTCTTCTAGAGCGTGTAATATACAGAAAAGACAATTGGGTCCCCTTGATACTCAGTACAGATTAGAAAGGAGAGAGAAGAGATTCACTTTCCTGCCATAGCACCTGCCATTGCGTGAAATGAAATGCCTTGTGGTTGGCATAAGGGACTATTTCATTTTCCAAATATATTGTACTACACAGAATTCAAACAGGTATAAATGTCCTTGACTAATTTGGGGTTAAGAGTATATGTTTATGAGTTGTTCTGCTGAAATAACTACCTTATATCGCTCTCAGTGAAAGCAGAATATTGGATAGACTATGTATTGTGCCATTTCATATCAATTGCCTCAAATAGATCCATTAATGGTTTATGCCAAGACAGATGGAATAAATACACTGAACAGTTACCTCTCTTCTCCCTCCTGCTTCCCCGCCAGATATTATCATCAGTCATGACACTCTTTCCCTCTGAGCCTGGGCATGGACTCCGATTCCCTCTGCATATAGCACTTCAGGAAGCCACTATTAATAGACAAAAATTGGCATTCAGGTAAAATCAACTGTGTTTGCTTGGCAAGGGTATTGATTGTAGGTAGGTAGGCCTTATTAAGAAATAAACATGCAGCTTTAAAGAGTAAACCAATGACACTATATCACTTTATTTTATTTAATGCATCTTTTCCTTAGTAGATTCCTGATAGAGTAAAATGTGTAACAGTTTTAGAACTGAGAAGAATGCTGGACTAGCAACTGGGAGAAATTTTTCTAAGGGAAAAGGTGAATAAATTCATAAGATATATTTATATAGAGAGAGATATATGTATATACATATATCTATCTATATATATAGATAGATATCTATATCATAGATATAGATCTCCATTCTGGTTCTGCTTTCTGAACTTCAGACACACATTTATGTACTTTCTTGGTATCATTGGTTGAATTATCAACAGATATTTCTCAAAATTAAAATGCCCTAGGGACTTTTGCTTCCTGATAATTTAGAATAACAGGGGTTTAATTACCCTCAGCAGCAGTCACTAATAATCAAACAAAATACATAAAACTACAGTTTTCAGTCATTGGATGTTGGTAGCTTGTAGAGCGATTCCCTGAGAGGAAGGAAATGAACAAGATAAGGCCTGTGGTTGGTCTAGTTTACTGCATAGAATGAATTTCCAGGCCATAAAGCAGAGAGAAAGAACCTGCAGAGACTCCAGATGTCTTACTGAGTTAAGGAGAAAAAGATCTGAGGTCAGAAGCACCTAGAATTTGTGAGGCTGGATCCCAGAGAAGAGGAAGCTACACAGAGAATTCAAGACCTGCAAAGGAACCCCTACTATGCCTGAGTATGATATGAATAAGGGTGACATGAAGGTACCTGACACTGGAGAAAGAAGCTTCAGAAACACCAGGCAAAAACATTTAAAAAGCTCTCACAGGACTGGGAGCACTCAGGGTATCTGCCAGCTGAAGGAGAAAGACCCTGTTGTGCATGAAGCTTTGTGCAAAATCCTCAGAAGAGAAGCATCTTAGTGCTAGGAAAGAATTAGTCCTGCCCTCGAGGATGCCCTGAACTGTCCCTCAACCCCCCAAAAAAACTAAAGCGGGCCTCAAAAGAATCAGACTGGTCCCAACTAACTGAGCTGCATGCCAGGACAATGCCCAGCACTACCTAAGGGCACATGACAAAATCAAGGAGCAGGCAACATGAAGGTTATAGTCTATCTTCAAATTAAAAAAAAATAGCATCAAAGAATTAGGACATTTGACCCTTAGCCAAGAAGAAAGTCAGTCAATTGCAACAGAACCAGAATTTACAGAGAGAATGAATTTGACAGACAAGAAATTCCAAATTCTATTTAATTATATGTAGTAAAACCAAGGAAGTAAAAGAAAATGTTAATATTACAGCAGAAGAAATGAAAGATAGAAGAAGAATCAAATGTAATTTGAGGATATAAAAGTATAAAATCAGAAATAAAAAAAATTACATGAAAAGGATAAATAACCCAGCAAAGGAGATCAATGAACACATAGATGTTAAAGTAAACTCAAGGAAGGAGAAGATGTGCAGACTAAAGCACAGAGTGAAAAAGATTTTTATAAATTAAAACATCATAACCTGTGTGATAATATACCAAGCAATCAAACGGAAATATAGTTGGAAACTCACAAAGGGGAGAAGATGATAAAGAAATCATGACCAAAATGTTCTAAATTTGATGAAAATATAAACTCACGTGTTCTAGAAACCCCAGGAACTCTGAAAAGAAGAAGTATCAAGGACATAACAGCAATGTGACTCACAAATTGCTGACAAAAAGAAAAGTTCAAGAAGCAGCTGGGATTATGTCACTGTATTTCGGTTTTTTAGGAACAGTACAGGACCCAGAAGAAAGGCAAGGGATCAGGGGACAGGAGGAGGGAGGTAGAGGGATGTTGGGGGGGGAGGGTATTGAACAAATTGCATCTAGGAATATGTGACAACTAATCCCAACATCATGCAAAACTGTAATGCACTAATATACATAAAGAAGCAGCTGAGAATAAAAGGTAATAAATTCAGAGGACAAGGATCAGAATGACAACAAAATTCTTATGAGAATTACAGTTTCTCATAAGCCAGAAGACAAGGAAACAAACAACTGGAGGTGTTAATTGGGGCAGGAGGAAGCAGGGATGATCCACGATCCACATAGGATCCAATAAAGCTATCATTCAAACATAAAATGCAAAAAAAAAAAAAAAACTTCAGACCAAAGGAAGCGGAGGAATTAGTCACCAGCAGATGTGTACTAGAAGACGTGTTAAAGGAAGTTCTTCCAATAGCAGGAAGATTGCACCAGGTGCCATCTGGATCTATGCAAGGGAATGAGAACCACTGTTAGTGGTGAGTGCACAGAGATAAACAAAATTTCAAATGACCCAAACTGAGCTCCTGATGTTTTCCTTAAAATCTGCTTCTGGCTTGGCCTTTTCTTGTCATACCCAGTGGCAGCTCCATTCTTCCATGTTGAGGTTGAGCACTTGGGGATGAGAACAGGTTCACCTTTTCCTCCCACATCAGATCAGCAGGCGGAGCAGAGGACTCCGACTTCAGAGCATGCGCACGATCTTTCCTCTGTGGCTGGCTCCCCAGGGCTGCCGCCCTCATTTTCCCTCAGGTATTATAATAGCCTTATAATTGGCCTTTGCTTCTACTTTGCCCCAAAGCCCGGAGGACAGTCAGGCTCTTGCTCCCCCACAGGCCCGCTCAGGCCGCCTTCTCTCCACCTTTGCACATTGCAGTCCTGCTCTCTGCTCTGCCCCTCGCTCTGCTCAGGGCTTGCTGGCTTCTTTGCTGTTCCTCAGGCCCTGCGGCTCCTCCAGGTGCCCCTGGATCCCTGCAATCCTCATATTTCCTCTAACAAGCCACTGCCCCTGACACGACTTCTGCTTTTACTTCTTTCAACTCTTTTCTCAAAGGCCATATTTTTTTTGTTTTATTTTTTTTTTCACATTTATTAGAAGTATATAGCGATACAGGATACAGATGAGGGGGAAACATTGTCAAAACAGTAGCAATCAATGTGTATAAACTTTGTTATCCAGGGGTAATGCCAACGCATAGATAAACTACTGTAGGTTTCATCTGTTGCAGTTTCCCCCAGAAGAACTCCTGTGTTAAATGGGTATCTAGTGGAGGAATGACATCGGGTTCTGGGATGGTTCCCCCCATCTTCCCAATCACCATACTCCTATGAGTTCTTCATATACCGTCCCTCCTCCCCATCCCCTTCCCTACACCTCCAAGTTACCTAGGGAGCTTTCCCCCTGTTGCACTGAAAGTCATTCAGTTTGAGGTTTTGTTAGGTCAGCCGTCTGTCCTACTGCTTCAACATAAATTCTGGTATCAACAGATGAGAGAAACCATTCGGCCTTTAAGTCTCTGAGCTTGGGAGACTTCACTAAGCATAATTCTGTCCATCTCCATCCATCAAATGCCATATTTTAAGAACTGCCCCACACCATGAACCAACAATTTAAAGTTGTAACTTTCAATCCACATATATCTTCTCCCCTCTCTGGTTTAGTACCACACCCTTCGTGTATGTGATGAGTCCCTAGCTATTACAGACATTACGCCTGTTATACATATAATATGATATACCTATTGTACCTAAGTCCCATGAGAATAGGGTTATTGCATTTCTTTTTTAAAAAACTGATGAAATTCTAGTGCCTAGAGAGTAGCTGACATATCTACGACCTCAATAAATATTTGTTGACTGAATAAATTCACTACACACAAGACTTGGGCCAAGACCTCCAGCTGTAATGCATGACCCTTGTCACCAGAGGGCAGCATAACAGCATTAATTGTTTAATGACACAGGTTGCCCAGACGCTGAAATCCAGGTGCACCTGAGAGATGGAGACATTTTCCAAATTCAAGTTATATCGTGGAACCTACATGATAAAGGAAATCAGGAGTAGTAGAATCAAACTCTATTTTGCTATATGTGACCTTGAGCATCACTTTATTCTCTGGGTATGTTTCACTGTATTTTAATCCAAGGGCTAGCATTAGATTTTTTAACTCTGATTTACTTCTGACTCTAATACTGCATGATTCTAAAACAAACAGGATGTTACTCCTCCCAGCCTTTTATAATTTCACATTCAGATTAGAAGGTAGGGGCAAAAAATATAAAGGTGTATTTGACTACTGGGATTCCGTTAAATACCCACTAGTTCATAGAAAGACCCTGCTGTGCAAAATCAGACTATATTAGGGGGTGGACTGGAATCATTCTGGTTATTTCCACTCTAATCTTTGAATAAGAAATACTTCCAGAAAAGGAAGAAAAGTCGGCACAAGCCCCAGAGGTCTCAGGGTTCTGAGATAGTGTTAATGAAATGCTGAGGTTCCTGTCCTGCTTATTGCTTTTGGGGAGATGTTGTGTAAAGAAATTTGAGACAGAGGATATTGCTTCCTGGAAAAGAGATTATTTAAATTTATCCATGGGAGGAAAAGACTAAATTAATTTTCTTGGTGACAGAAGAGTTTAATCTTCTCTAAAAGGAACAGTGTTTCCCAAACAGATGAGAGGGAGTCCATAAAGAGTTCCGCTGTGGCTCTCCAGTCCAAGGAGCATTCTTAAGTCAGAGAATTACGTTTCAGACTAATTTATTTTTATGTCTACTGCTCTTGATAAAATTTGTTCCCCATTTTGTTTGTGTGAAGGAACTGAAAGTTTGTCATCAGGGAGTTTGTGGAGAACAGTTTTTTGTTTGTTGGTTGGTTTTGTGTTTTAAAGAAGAGGGAGAGAAAGAGAAAGAGAGAATCAGTTTTCTTTGTTTTTTCATCTGGCCTTTGTTTCCCTGTCACTTAGTTGTGATTGTGGTGCGGAGGTTTGAATCCAGGTCCTCATGCATGCCGGGCAAACATTCCAACCATTGAGCCACAGCTCCAGCCCCCAGTTTGGGTGGGTTTTTTAAAATTGATTATTAAGGAGTTTAGTTGCTGTATAATCATAAATGCATATAGAGTAATAATATGATATGCTTTTATTCTTAAATCAGAATTACCCTAACATTACCTATCCCCCAGTCTCTTGATTCTACCATATTTTGCCCTTATATGTGAAGTAAATACTCATATTGTGAATTTTCCAGAATTAAATGATTGCCAAAGTATTACGTGGATTCTCAGGGGGGTAAAGAATGTGCTACATTGTTGATTGTATCCCTAGATCAGTTTGGGTGTTTTTTAACATAACACCTCAAAACAAAAATTTCTCAAATTGCATGTAGTATTGAGTATGAGGTTTGCATGCACAATCAAAATAATTTATCAATATCAAATATCTAAATCAGTTTAATTAATGTCACTCCTTTTGTGGGGTTAAATTCATTCGTTTCTATTTTAGGGTAATTTTTTCTTACTCGTGATATTTGACTTAAACTTAACAATATTTAATCCACATTCACATTTCATAGAACTTTATTTTCTTATTAGAAGAGGACATGAACAGTCATGCAAGTTGGGCTTCCTAGAACTACCATAATACACATAGCCTGAAGGTAATTACATATTGTATGTTTTTTTTAAGAGAGAGAGGGACAGTGAGAGAGAGAGAATGAGAGAATCAATTTTGTTTAGTTTTTCACATGGCTTTCATTGCTCTGACACTTTGCTGTATGCATGGTGCTGGGGTTCCATCCTGCATCCTTGCACATGCCAGGCAAGTGCCATAACTGCTGAGCCACCACCCCAGCCCGATTGTACCATATTTTAATATCTGCATTTTGACTGCAATGTTATATGAGGCTAGATGTTATGTAGGTGAACAAAAAGCTTTATGTTTTGGAGCATTTGGGATTCCATATTTTCAGATTGTGGACACTCAATCTGAGCTTTGCTTTGCAATACTTATCAAAACAGTTTTTAAAATATTTGTCTTCAACACCTGGAACTTCCCCCTCAGGCCCCTTGACCTCACCCTATTCAGGATTGTATTCCTGATAAGCACTAGGTCTGTTTATATAAGCAGAAGCTTGGTAAATATTTGTAAATGAATACCTAAATTCTTCTAAATCGCTCCAAGGCAGAAATAGTCTCATAGGCATGGTTGAAATTTCTAATATGAAGCATATAGAATGGTGGAGAATTTGAATCTAATAAATGTTTCTTGAATAAATGTTGACTAATTGTTTGCTCTGTTTACAGGAGCTACAGTAAGCAAAATAAGCTTCATGCTTTCATGGAAACATTCTAGTGGGAGAACAGAGGTAATCAACCCACATGCATGAATAATTAAGTAATTAAAATATCAGATGGTGAGAAGTATATGCAGATCCCTCGGGAATGCCAGCAAAGCTTGCTCTGGGTAACTGATAGCCACCCGTGAAATTGAAAGTGTTGTTACCTGAAGAACACAGAAGAATGTCCTGGGCAAGAGAATAGCTCATGCAAAGTCCCTGCACAAGAGGTGGGCAGGTTCAAAAAGTCAGGAGTAGAGGGAAGATGTGGCCTCCCATTCACACCATTCTGTGCAAGGAAGACTTAAGAAAAGCAGCTTGGACACAAGGAAAGCAGTAACGGAACAATGGCCTCAGAGCAAGCACAGTGACAACATTAATTTAACTATCAGGATATCAAATTGCTTAGACAAGGTAAGCTCAGCTAGGCAAAGACTACTGAAAGCAATGAGGCAGTGTTCATGCTTGTTCATTAAAGTGTTATTTAACAAATATTTAATAAGTGACTTCTCGTGTCAGGCATTGTTCTTGGTGCTGGGAATACAGCACCTGTGCTTGTGGGGGGAGAGCATCAAGAAACTAAAAACTCCATGAAGGACTTGGATCATTTCAGCTGTGACAATTGCTACAAAGGAAAAGTTCCAGGATCAAATTGGACAGTGAGACACTTTCCCCAGTCCCCTGAACAAATGACCTGTGAGAAGACAAATGATGGAATAGTCTTCTCCTTTACGGTTTCTACATTTTAAAATTTTTTCTACAATGAGATTTATATAATTAAAGTTTTCAAATATCTTAAATAATACATAAAAAGATATTCTTGCTAACATTTCAGTCATGAAAGATAAAGCTAAAATTTCCTTTGCCAAAAGAAAATAAAACAGTCATAAAGTAGCACCATGAATTGGCTTTGCTGAAAGTAACAGGTTTGCAGTTCGGGATTCAGTGCCTCTGCTTCAACACTGTAATAAGTTTTCTCAGAAGCAGCAATTTCTCTTCCCAGAAGTACAGCAAAGTATACCTTATTATTTTTAGCACAGATGTCTTCTTCCTTTGATTTATGAAAAAATATTATCAGCAGGGATACTGGTATTAATCCCCTGTGGTCAAAGAGATAATTTTGCAGGTATAGGTAGCAGGAAATGCTCACAGGGTTTGGCCCACCTGTTACAGGGAAGTTAGTGGATCTCAGCAGAATGAGGCTATTTTAAGAATCTACTTGACAAAATTTTCATCGACATAAAATCAATTATGGGACTGGATCATCAACACTGATTTAAATTTTTTCAGCCAGACACATGGAACTTCAAAGTTATAATCCCTGGATGATAGCCTTGGTAAAACCATTGCATCTCATCATTTTCAGAGAAGTCTCCCCTGACCAACACGTGACAGCCCCAAGGAATGACACAGGCGAAGTACAGGAAGCCCAGGCTCTCATTTCTTTAAAACACATGATCTTCTGTAAGCAGTATAACATAAAGTCTAAAGGGAGAATATCCAGAACATTAGGAACACAGGAAGGAGGAAACATTATTTATCTTGATTAAGCCTCTTCCCTCCCCCCTACCAAAAATCCAGAAATGTAATTTTCTGTCTACTTTCCTAATGTACATACATGTTCATTTCTAAATAAAAATTAATATAACCACTACGAAAACTGGGGAATAATTAGAGGACAAAAACAGATAAAACTGATATTTGCAAGTTCCAAAAAACTGTAAATTATTTCTTTCCCATGATTCTGTCCTCTTTTACCCCCTCCCTTTATAAGGTCAATTAAAAAAAAAAAAACTTTCCTATGGCAAACAGCATTCGGTGATTCTCAGTGAAAGGCGGGCACCTCCTGCTCTTTCTCCAGGCTTTCTTCTTTTTCCTTGAAAGACAAAAAAAGAAAAGCAGAAATGGTAGCAAGGACAGCCGGTCTGGGGTGGGCAACTGGCCATGGTGCGATGCTGATGTAGCAGGCTGGGGGCGCCCTGACTGGCTGCCTCTGAACTGGTCATGTTCTCTTCACACATTGGGCAGCAATCAGCTTACACCTAAATCACATCTGAGCACAAGCCGTCTCCACAAAGCCGGCTGAAGAGGAAGCATTCAAAGCTGACAAAGCATCCTGAAAGCAAGACTGAGGATGGCGGTTACATCTTTGGTTCCCAGTTAACTTGGCTAATTATTCCCAAGCAGCAATTTGGTGAATTGCATATTCTGTGCATGTCATTTATTTTCAATGTAAGCATTAGGAAGGGAGTTATTTCTTGAAAGTGAAAAGGGCTTTTTTTTATTTTAAAAATTTAATAATAACTAAAGATCATCAAATGATATCTAAAGTAAACTGACTAATAAATCAGTTCTTCCTGGGCATAGATTGTTAATGCTTTAAAAATTATTCATAATCCCATCATTAGTGATCTCACAAATGGACTGTACTTGTAAGAAATTTACCTGCTCTAACTTGATGTGACCCTGAGATCTAAGCCACTTCTCTTTACTTTTCTAGTAACCTCATCTATGCACCTGCCACCTGTCCTTACCATCTGTTTATCTGGTCAACACATGGCAACAGCTCACTTACTGTTTGACTGCATTTACCACTTTATTGCTCCCTTTTCCTAAAAGACTCCAACAATACAAAGTCACATTCTTTTTTGATAGACTCCAATAGACATTTTGTGAAAGATTGAAGAGACATTTGTTAAGATCCCTATATGGAGACTTGCTTAATTTGATAGTATGCAAATGTCAATTTCTTTCTGATTGAGTAAGCAGAATAATAAAACCATTGGGCCTACTTGAAAGTGAGATATGTAACATTTAACATTTATACTTAAAATGAAAAAGAATGTTAAGAAATAAGCTCACCCATGAATAATTTACTCAATTTATTTAATGGTGCTAGTTTACATTTAAGGAGTATGCATTTTATAGATAAGGAAACTGAGGCCTAGAAACTTGCACAAGTACTATAGTAAAAAGTCATATAGACAGGGCTAGTGATATAGCTCAGTGTTAGAGCACTTGTCTAGAATGTGCAAGGCCCTGGGTTCAATCCCCAGCACTATAACAATCACCACCAAGAAAAGTAGAGATAAGACTTCAATACTGGCCTTCCAGATCCAGAAGTTAGTATTTTGTTTTTTAAGAAAGAGGGACAGAGAGAGAGAGAGACTCAATTTTCATTTAGTTTTTCATGTGGCTTTTGTTGCTCGGAAACTTCATTGTGTACGTGGTGCTAGGGTTTGAACCCACGTACTCATGCATGCCAGGCAAGTGTTGTAACTGCTGATCCACCGCTTCAGCCCCAGAAGTTAGGTTCTTAATCTCTTGCTACACAGCCTTCCGTGTTAAAGTATGTTTAAGATTATCCATCAAACCTTTTCAAGGAGGTTTGATACCTCAGTGTTCTCTTTTATAATTAGAACTAAATGTCAGTTTATAAACTTATCAGAAGAAATACAGCAATAAATAGATCAAACTGCTTTATCAGCTTAACTGGCATGTAATTCTAGCTACCTGGGAAGTTGAAACACTAGAAGGATATTGGACAGGAGAGAATCTGAGCAGGAGGGAGCCCTGTGATTTTTTTTTTGTTTTTTAAGAGAGAAGGACAGTGAGAGAGAGAGATGATCAATTTTATTTACTTTTTCGTGTGATTTTCATTGCTCCAACACTTCATTGTGTACGTGGTGCTGGGGTTCAAATCCATGTTCTCGCACATGCCAGGCAAGCACCGTAACCACTGAGCTACCACTCCAGCCCCCAGCCCTGTGATTTAATGCATGATGGCAGCAGGCTCCGGTGTTCTGATCATCTTTCTTCATCCAAGGTGGAACCAAGCCTTGTGCTGATCTGAGATCTTTGGTCAAGTTGGTCTTGAAAAGTCAAAATTTCTCTCTGATTTTGAATAGGACTTTCTCATACACTATCTTTGTTCAGATAAAGTACTATAATCCTAAGGGTCAAATTTCAATTTGGAAGCACGCAAGACACATATTCTGGTTTGGCATGTCAACACAGAGGATGGGGTAGAGGCACCTTAAGATCATGCCAGAGTATAGCCTCAAGCACGATCCAGTAGAATTTTAAATGTTGTGAAAGGATAAAAATAATTTCAAATTGTTGTTATTTTAATTAAGTCTCAGTTAATTATTTAGAAAGCCTATGGTTTTGAAACCCTTATTGGAGCATAAAACACAATATTCCAAAGTATGGCACTTTGGCAAGCTAAGTTTTAAAAAGCCTCAGAAGCAACCTCTTTCTGTCTTTTTCCTGTACTCTGTCTCACACCCGTATTAGTACATTTTTCATTACTATAGTGAAAAACCTGATACACTCTAACTTTATAAGGAAAAAAGGTTTATTTAACTCACAGGTTTAGAGGCTGAAAGAAACTACGTGGTGCTGGCTTTGGTGAGAGTGGATGGTAGGAATGAGAGCTTATGAGGGGAAGAAGTGAACATCTCTCAAAAGAGAGAGAGACTGAGGTCCCACATCCCTCCCAAGGGCACCCCTAAATGATCTAAGGACTTCCCACTAGGTCCCACTTCTTCTTTTTATTTTTTAAAGAGAGAGTCAATTTTATTTATTTTTTTCATCTGGCTTTGTTTCTTCAACACTTAGTTTGAACCCAGGTCCTTGTGCATGTCAGGCAAGCACTTTATTGCTAAGGAACTTCTCCACCTCTTAAAAAGTCACATGCCCTCCCAATATCAGGAGGACACTTTGAACGGAATACACTTAAGCCACATCCAAACCATAACCACCCGTTTTCCTTACCCAGCGTGAGTCATGGAAACTAGATCCCTGTGCCCCAAAGCAACCAACCCGGAAAGCATATACACAATTTGACATTGTAGGGAAGGAAAGATTCCTTGATCCCCTTAGGACCTCTGGCTGTGTCTGAAAATAACACTGACAAAGACAGATTAACAAGAGAAAAGAGTAGAGATTTATTTTATCAAGGATAAAAGGGCATTCACATATGGATGTTTCCTCCTGGTGATCTAAATTTTGAAAACTTACCACTCTTGTTTATTCCACCCCATCTACCCCACTGAAGAGTGGAGAGACTGATGTGGTAAAATTCCTTTCCTACTCTTGGCTTTTGTCAAAGGCCCAGGATCTCTTAAGTGCACCTTTTGGACTGAACAAACTGTTCTCGTAATTGACATGCCCAGTCAGCGGGGTCCACAATGGGCACCAAAGATCATAGAGAACGAGAAGATTTTTTCCTCACCCAGCACTAGATTCATGGCTGAGGCCCCCATCATAAGAGACATATTAACAATAGCAAAGTATACAAAATACGTATATTTCTTATGCTAGTGTTGATAAAGCGAATTGTGGAGAACTGTGATTTTACAAAGGGGGTAAAATCTAATGGTAATACACTAGGGAAAACTTAGCAGGGCCTGTTTTTCGTGTTCTTTGTCTCTGTCCTGTGTCTTCAGAAATAAGGATGTTTCTTTCCTTTGGGTGTAAGTGGAGCTACTGGAATGAGGGTTTAATGATCTGCTTCAGGGAGAAGAACTAGGGGAAGGTGACAGTAACCTTTTGGCTTCTGCTGATTTCTCAAATGCCAACATGTCATATCTGGGGAATGTGTGTCTTGAACTCCATCAACATTTTAAAATAAATTGGTGAAAAACTTTTTTCAAAATATACAGTGTTTGCAGGGCTGGAGCAGTGGCTTGGCGGTTACAGTGCTTGCCTGGCATGCACAAGGATACCAGTTCAAACCCCAGCACTAGGTACACAACTAAGTGTTGGAGCAAGGAAAGCCACATGAAAAGATAAATAAAATAAAGTATATAGTGTTTGCAATGTTTGATCTGTAACGTGTCCACCAGGCTAGGCGGAAGCATTTCTCAGAATTCTCTTTCTTGAGGTGAGGGCAGAAGTGAGACAACAGTGCTGCTTTGTCCTGGCTCATCTCATTGACCTGGACCAGCAGCCCAGTCCACAGCAGCTTCACTGCCCCTAAATCCTGCTTGGCTTCTTCCCTCCAGGGACAGGGGTATGTGTTTAGATCTATGGCATAGGGTGTCAGCCTCTTTCACACCATACCCATTTCATTAGGTTGGGGCCGTGAGAATTGGCATGCATTCCCATCTGTCTGTGTTTGAATGCAGGCTTCAGAGGTCCAGGTTTCTTTTTTTTCCTCACTGACCCTAACTTTACATTTTTTCCCCTTCCAGGCTGTCTGCCTCAAGGACTTTAAGCTTTAGCATCTGATGTAAAGCAACCACCTTACAGAGATTGTTTAACTCATTCCCAAAATTGACTAAGTTCAAATTCTTATAATACATCCCTTATTTTACAAAAATAGATTCATAGATGATAGATAGATACCTTAGTGATTTTGCATTTCTGACTTATCTGTAACATGAAATGCATTGATACCCATCATTAGTGATTTAAAAAAAAAAAAAATTGCATTGCTTCAATTTGGACCTGGAAGTTCCCAAAGGCCTAGTTCCCAGCTTGGTGCTACTGGGAGGTGGTGAAACTTTAAGAGGTAGAGATAGTGGGAAGTCTTGGGCCACTGGGGTCACACTTTCAAAGGGGATTATTGGAATCCACTCCTTTCCTTTGTGGTTTCCTGGCTGTGAGGTGAGCTGCTTTACTTCCCTACATGCTCCTGCCATGAGGTACTGCCACACCAAGCCCAACAGGGCCAACCAGTAACAGACTGGAGCCTCTGCAACTGAGCCAGAATGAACCTTTTCTCTCTATATGTTGATAATCTCAGTCACTGATAGTGACAGAAAGCTGCCCAACATGTACATTATGAACTTCTTTTTGAGAAATCAGAATGTTACATTATTCATTTTCATTTCTTGAATTCATATGGTTGTTCCATTTTAATTGAAATATAATGTATGCTAAATATGGTCACCCAATCGTATTTCACCTTGAGAAAAATATATACAAAAATCAAGTTTTTGATTGTGACCTTAATGCTTTAAATATTAAAGCATGTCTCATGAATTTTGTTTGCTTATTGGTTCTGAAGATTAAATCTAGGGACACTTTACTATTGAACTACATCCCCAGTGCTTCTATTTTTTTTTTTTTTTTTCAGTTTGGGTACAAGATATTGCTAAGTTGCTGAGGTTCTCACTAAGTTTGTCAAAGTTGGCCTCAAATTTGCAATCTTCCTCCATCAGCCTCCTGGGTTGCTGGGATTACAGGCATGCGCCACCTCTCCTAGCTAGATTTTGTTTTTATTCAAATTATTAATAGTAAGTGATCAGGGCTAGAGGGGTTTCTTAGTGGTTAGAGCACTTGCCTAACATGTACAAGGACCCAGGTTTGAACCCCAGCACCACATACACAACTAAGTGTCAGAAAAACAAAAACCAGGTGAAAAAATAAATAAAATTGGTTTCTCTCACTCTCTGTCTCTCACTCCTTCTCTCCCTCCCTCTCTTAAAAAAAAAGTAAACCATCAAAATTACAAAAATAAATTACTAATTATTAATTAGCTATTCAGTTACTAATTTCTGCAGGCACTCTAAAACTCAGTAGATGGAGGCAATAATTTATTCTAGTATATGCGACTGTGGATCATCTTGGAGTTAGTTCTGTTTGAGGCTGTTTTTGTCTGGGGCAGATTATCTGGGATATTTCTGCTCCATGTGAGTCTGTCATCCTCTTTTCAGACAAGCTGTCTTACCTGGGCTCCTCTTTGCCACGACCATGACTGATGTTTAAGAGAACAAGCAGGAACATGTCTTTTGAAGCTATCTTCAGAGCATTCTCTTCTACCCAGTTATGTTAGCAAAAGCATCACAAAGTCAAACTCAAAAGCAAGGAACTGCAGAACTGCAATTTATAATCTCTAATAAGTGGTATATATTTAGTCTCTGCCCTAGTTCCTAGCAGACCTGCTAAAACTCTTGGAATTTCCTAAATGATAAGAGCCTATGAAGGTGAAAAGACCAATTTTTCTTATTGTTTTAGTCAGCTTTTTCATTGCTATGACTAAAAGACACAACAAGAACACTTTTTGGAAGAAATGCTTATTGGGGGTTCATGATTTCAGCTGTGTTGGTCCATAGAAGGCCAGCTCCATTCCTCAGGGCTGGAGGTAGAAGAGTGTGACAGAGGAAAGCAGATCAAGGCATGGCTCCACGCAGGACAGAGAGAGAGAGAGAGAGGGAAATAAAACTCTACTCACTCAATACAAAAGAATCACTCCAAAGGATGGCCCTAAGGACCTACCTCCTCCAGCCACACACTTCCAGCCTACAGTCACCACCCAGTTAATCTCTAAAAGGGGATTAATTCATTGATTGGGTTAAAGCTCTCATAACTCAATCATTTCAACTCAGCCTTTGCATTGTCTTACATATTGAGTTTTTGTGGGATGCCATTCATCAAAACCATACATTTCACTGCTGGCCCCCAAAACCTCATGACAATCCCACAGTGCAAAATAAATTTAGTCCATTTTGAAGAGTCCTCATAGCCTCAACAATTTCAAAAAGTCCAAATCCAGTCTCCTCTTAGACTCAAGGCAAACTTGCATTGTGAGCTCTATAAAAGATCAAATCAAGTTACACATGTCCAATATATAAAAGCACATAGTAGCATTTCCATTCAGAAAAATAGGAACATAGAAAGAAGGGATGGATCATAGCAAGATGGATCGTAGCAAGATCCAGTGAGACAAATAAATCCAGGGTCTGGTTCACATGGCATCCTGATGTTCTCTCCAAAGGGCTTGCATAGCTCTGCTCTGTGCTTGATTCCAGCAGCTTTCCTCGGTGGTAATTCCATAGCACTGGCATTTCTTAATCTCAGGAATCACCACTACAACTTCAGCTTCCTCCTCACATTTCCACACATCACCCTCTCAGGGTCTGTCTGCAAGAACTCTGACCCTGGGACACCTTGCCTGGCCTCCCAGGCCTTCCTTTGAAATCCTGGTGGAAGCCTCCATGACTCTCTAACTCCAGCATCCTGCAATCCTGCAGTACCAGCACCACTTGATAGCCACCAAAGTCTGCAGCCATCTCAAGCAGTAGCCAAGACTTCAGGACTACGGCTGCAGCAAGCGCCTGGGAGGCTGAGCACATTGAAAAATCTTTCTAGACCCCCTTTTGCAAAAAGAGTGCTTCACTGGTCTCTTCTCAAAGGCATTTTATTCCCTCAGTCCTGAGATGGATGTTGTCTTGCCAATTCCCGAGATGCCCGCAAGCCAACTTGCCTCTGGGCAAAGTCTTTGGAATATCTTTACTGGAGGTAATGTCTTTAATAAGTGCAACTTCCTTAGCCAGGATTTTACTCTCATCTTTCAAGTTCGAGTTTTTCAGATTTTTTTGCTCTGTTTTCTGCTCCTGATTATTGAAATAAACTTGGCCAAAAGCCCTCAGCAAAATCCATGCCATTGTCTGAATACTATGCTGCCTGGAAATTTCTCTAACCAGATTAAGAAGTCCATTGGCTTTAAAATCAGCCTCACAGAAAATCTCAGGATATGGGCAAAAGGCAGACAAATTCTTAGCCAAAATGTAACATGGCCTCTAGTTCAATTTCCAATAGAGTCCTTCTTTTCTTCTGAAATCTCATGAGTCCCCCTCTTCACTGTCAACAGTCCTATTAGCATTCTGGTCTGCTGAGTTCCCACCAGAAACAACTATTAACATCTGCTTACAACATTCTAAAGCTTTTCCAGCCTGTATCACTAAACATTCCAAAAGTCCTCCCACAATTTCCAATTTCCAATTTCTATTTTCATTCAGAGCTTGGTGTATATTATTCTAAGCCCTCCTTGTTTTTAGGGTCTGGATTGAGAAGTCAGCTGAGATATGAATTGGTTTTCCTCTAAATGTGGTTTGCCACTTCTCTCTTGCAGCTTTTGAGATTCTGTCCTTGTTCTGTTTGTTAGAAATTTTCATAAAAATGCAACTTGAAGTCGGTGTTGTGATTTCTGTATTTGGAGTTCTATTTACTTCCTGAATTTGAGTTTCCATTTCATTCTTAAGGTCTGGAAATTTCTTTCTTATATTATTTCATGCCTCTGAGCCTTCCTCTACCCCAATTATTCTCAAATTTTGTCTCTTGATGTTATCTCAGATTTCTTCAATATTCTGTTTGTGACCTCTTAAACATCTTTTCTCTACGGTCTACTTTATTTTTAAGATTATGTACTTTGTCTTTGTATCTTGAAAATCTTTCTTCCAAATGGTCTTATCTATTGGTGATGGTTTCCATTGAATTTCTTTAAGACAGGGAGAGAATGAAAGAGAGAGAGAATCAATTTTATTTATTTATTATCTGGCCTTCATTTCTCTGACATTTAGTTGTGTACATGATGCTGAGGTTGGAACCCGGGTCTTTGCACATGTCAGGCAAGTCTTTACCCACTGAGCCACCACTCCTGTCCTTCCACTGAATTTTTAATTTGGTTTACTTATTCCTTCATTTTGAGGATTTCCATTTGATTCTTTTTCAGGATCTCCATATCTTTATTGAAGTGTTCTTTCACTTCCCATATTTCCTCTCTGTATTCCTTCCTTACATCATCTTTTGACCCATAGAACAATTTAAGTATGAATTTTCTAAATTCCCTCTCTCACATTTTTTTTTCTGCTGTATTGTCATTAATATCTGCTGTTGAGGCATTATGGTTGGTTTGGGACACTTTATTCTCTTGTCTTTTCATATTGTTTATTTGTCTACCCATCTTTCAGTATTGTTCTGATTTCTTCTTTACTTCATGAGTTTCTTTTTCTTGTGGGCCTTAGGTTGGGTGGATTTCTGGACACTACTATTTTAATTCAGTGTGTGACCTCTGCTGATCTCAAAAAAGTCCTGTTATGGTTTGAATGTGAGTTGCTCCCTAAAAGCTCAAGTGTGACAATTGGGCAAGGCTGAGGTGAGATGATTGGGATATAAAGGCCTTAACCCAATCAGTGAGTTAATCCCTTTCTAAGGATTAATTGGCAACTGCAGGATGGTAGGGTATGGCTTGAGCAGGTGGTTTCCTTGGGAGCATGCCTTTGGGGTAGGTATTCTGTATCTGGTATGGAGTTGGTCTCTCTGCTCAGCTTCCAGAAGTGATGGTTTGAACTCTCTGGAACCATACCTGCCATTTCCTTGAGCACTGAGGAATGGATCTGGCTGGCCTTCCATGGACAAAGACCTCTGAAACTGTAAGCTCTAAAATAAACTTTTTCTCCTAAAATTGTTCTTGTCAGGTTCGTTCATCACAACAATGAAAAGTGAACTAATGTAGCCCCTCTTTAAGAGAAGCTATTGAGAACCGTTTGCTGTAGTGTCTTCTGGGCCGAGTCTCACTCTATTCAATCTTATGAGCACAAGAGTTTGTTGCACTTGTTCTCTTCAGTTTCTGTATTTAGTTAAATACCTACAATAAAATTCTGGAACAGAATAAATGATTAGTAGTTTAAATAGTAACGTTATTATTACCTTATAAGTATACTAGAAGGAGGAAGGGAAGAAGATTGGGTAAGTGGGAGAAGCAAAGCAGAGGGCAAGGGAAAGAGAGGGGAAGAGAGAATGAAGCAGAGAGCCTATGATTAGTTAATTTGCACCAAGGTAAAGTGGGAAAGAGAGAGAGGAAAAAGCTAATATAGGCTAATTTACAACAAGGTAAAAGAAGCGTTAGGTGGATGGGCTGTGCCTATTAAGGCTGGTGTCCACCCCTTTCCTCTGACAATTCCCCACGGTTCTATGTGCTTCTCTTTGGTGTGGCATTCTGATGATGGTTGCAGTCTCAAGCCTCCAGCGGGGCCTCTCTCTGGTGCTATGGGTCAAGAACTAATGAAATCTTTTCCTGCTTGGAGCAAAGTTGGCCCCTTTCTGAGTCAAGTGGGTGGGCGCTCTGGTGCTGGCAGTTGGAAACTGGTGACTGTCCCCTAGTCAGAGCAAACCTGGCCTCTGTGTCCGGTGGGTGAGTGGGGAGTTGCACTGGGCAAGAGCAGCCTAAGTGTCTGCTAAGCTGGTCTTTGCACACCTTGGCACTTTCTTGGGAACTGAACCCCACCAGCTGGCTCTGTCCCTTTGTTTGCAGTGCAGGGTGGAGAGGGGGAAGGGAGCTTCAGCAATTCACTGCTGATAGTGATCTGTGTAGAAATTCTCTTTGGCTCAATTCCAAACAGGGTCCTCTGCAGGGGGGTTTCCCCTCGGCACACTTTTCAGCTATTTAGGCATGGGAATATTCTGGCTTTGCCTGCATTATTTTGGTGAGGTGACTGGTGGGCCACCACAAAAATGGCTGTGGGCCCTGGCCAAGCCCTCTCACAGGACTTAGCTTCAAACAGACCTGACCATGGTGTTTCTCAAGAAATTCCCCCCTGCCCCGCTTTTACCATTGCATTTTATCATTGCATGAGGGCCCCTGTAACCATTTCTTTGCTTGGGCAGGCTTAAGGGAGTGCTTTTTGTTTGCCCAGGGTTTATCTCTCTGGCACCCCTGCCCCACACTCCACTGTTGTGAGATGGGAGGTTAGGGCTCTATATGTTTGTTTTCCCATCCAGCTGCCCCACCTCCAGTCTCTTCAGGTTTCAGACCATGCAAAATAGAATCTTATAACATTTATTTTGTTACCCATCTCTCCACTTTGCCCTTATGTATTGCTTCTTTTCACAGTTCTGCAGAGACCAGGGAAACCCTGTACAGCTTGATTCCTCCATCTTCTTCTTTTCCTAATAACTTCTTTATGTGCATCTTGAGCCTCTGGGTTCAGTGTCAAATGCTTGCAGCCAAGGAGTGGAGGTGGCCAAGCTTCCCATTTCTAGGCAGCAGCTGAATGGGGCATAACTTCTGCCTCCCTAATGGTTTTCCATCTCCATTTTGGAAAGTTCTCCCAATGCTACTGTCACGATTTCCCTATCATTTTCATAAGAGCCGTCTTATTGATGTCATAGAGGTATCCGCATGTATAATAATACAATGTTCTATTGTATTACTAGTATTGTGATGAACCACTTAGTGTTCCTAAATCACAAATTAAACTTTATCATAGATGTGTATGGATTGGGTAAATCATAGTCTATGTAGGATTCGATACTATCAGTGGTTTCAATGACTACTGGTATCTTGGAAGGAATTCTCCCTACATAAAGGGTGACTACCATAAGCCATAAACTAGGAAGTAAACTCTTGAGTTTAGTGAGCCCCTCTAGCTAATGATCCAGTCTGAGATGCGAATGCAAAAACCTCCAATTTATAGACAGTAGGTTAGAACTGGAAACCTGAATTTACGATTGCCCTCTGAAGTGGGGGCAATTTTGTGGGACTCAAACTGTGATATCTAATGCTATCTCCAGGTTGTGTCAGCACTGAATCAAATTATGATATGTCCAGTTAATGTTAAAGAATTGGTGGTGGAGAAAAGCCCCACACATCTGGTATCATCAATGAATTATTTACAGTATTGCCAAAGCATGAAGAGAGCTTTTTTTTTCCTATTAAAAAATAAACACTATTTCTTTGTTAGGAAGAACATCAGAATAAAGAATTGAGACAGTTTTAGGAGAGATAGTAAAATGGCTAGGTAGTCAGGACAAAGGGCCCCATCTAAAAACTAGCAGGTAGAGAGTGATTGACAGGGCATACTCAGGGCCTTCATATGCAAATAACCATGAGGCTCACCTGTGGGAGCAAATCCTTTGTCCCTGAGGTGGGAAAACTAAGAAATGGGGGTGAACACAGATGGGAACTTGGAAAGAATTGCTACCTGTTTGCACAGATTTTAACCAATGACTTTGGTACTAAGTTTCAATGCCTACTATGCATAGATTTCAACCAATGATGTTGATGCATTTCTCAATGCCTGCTTTGCATGAATGTTAATTATGCTCATACCCCAAATCAATATAACCCCTAGCCTAACCTCCATTAGACAGTGTCCTGCTACAGGTTCCCCTCCGCCTTGCAGAGTCTCTGCTCTCCTTCCTTAAATAAATCCTACTCCTTTTACTCCTTCTTCTGTGGTTGTCCATGGATTTTATTCTTCAAATTCATGAGACAAGAACCCAGAATATTGGCACCAAATTCCCAGGGTGAATTTCCACCACACCAAGAGCTGCAACACTCAGCTTTTAGCTGGAGAGCTGCTAACACTATTTCAGCTGCAGACACCTGCAGTGCTGCAAACACTAGAAGTGGGCTATTTTGGCTGCTGGAATCTGTAGTGGCCCAGACTCCATTTGCCAGTGGGAGCAGAGAATCTGACCTCATCTCAAAACCCCCGCATCATTTTGGTTCCCTGACTGGGAATATTTCAGAAGGGTGAGTAAAATGGACAATTATTCTATCACTTTTCCTTCTTTCAGGAGTCCTATACTCCATTTTGTACACCTTATCTCTTTTAAAAATACCAGGACCCTGCCAGCCAATTAAAAGCCATTAGCTGGGCTGCCGGACTTAAGGCCCAGGGGAAAGGCCTTGCTGGAGTGAGACTTCTCAATCCCTCCCTGCATTGTCAGAAAGAATGCTGATTTGCTCTTGCTTCAGGTTCCTTTCATGGAGATCCACTTGATCGGAAAGCTGAGGTCTCTCCTAAGAGCACCCTAATTCTCTGGCTGGGGCTGCTCCCCAGTGTGAACACAGGGTCTCTGGAGATGGCCAAAAGCCAATCCGTCACATGTGGAAACTCCATCTGCACGTTAATCTTTCATGGCTTCTCGCCGATGATAGAGGTAGGCCCTCACTCAGATTGCTCCTCAGACTACACACTGAGGCGACTCTGAGGCAGAGCCTTGTCCACTAATCTAACAATGCGTGTATGAATTCACCTCTGAGTTAATCTCCTTTGTCACTCTGCCTTTTCTCTGCTTGGAAGAAAGTCCAATCTCAGGTTCTATTTCACTGACCCTAAGTTTTGCCAGTTAATGCTTTGTTGGACTAGAAAAAATATTCTTATTCTCTTAGGAAGAATAATGGGTCTCTAGATTTCTAACTCTGCTGGTTTCACTAGGAAAAACCCATGGCTCTCATTTTAATTGCTGCAAGACATTTTGTACATTCTCACTCCCCATCTCCTAGGTTAATGTTTTCAGATTTTGGGTCCATAACAATGGGGACATCACTCCTGGCTCTAAATTTCACTCCTTTATGCAATAACTAGGAAAGAACTTTCACCCTAATTGAGTAAGATGGCAAATATCAGTCATTAGGAAAGACTTAATTTGTCCAGAGCACACGTTTCTCAGAAATTTGTCTCTCCCTTAGAATTGTATCAAAGAAAGCTGTTGGCCTCTGAGATGCTTAACATGGTAGCCAGTGCTTCTATCTATGACAGTAAATTTGACACAGGGAAATTGGGATTTTTCCCTTTAAGAGGGAAAGAACACAGAAGGGATTTGGGGGTTATGTATTCGTAAGGAGTGACTAAATCCAACCTGCCCAAATCCTAGTCAGGCTTCAATATGTGGTCACTAAAGTTTTGAGGATCACAGTGAGGCAGAAAAGTTAGGCACTCAGTGTAGGCAGAACAATGTGGGTTGATAAGGAGAAAATTAACTGATGGTCATCTTTCCTAAGAGGGCAAAGACATCTCCCAATGCTAATATGGGTCTGATAAGATAGGCCCAGATGCAGGCACTCCCTGCTGCTAAGGAAGGAACCACATTTTTTTCTATTGGCTCCTAAGGCATGGACCAAAGACTGGACCAGAATTCCCCATGCCTGTGTTCTAGATACAGGGGCAGGGAAGCAGTGACCAATCTAGGAGGATGTCAAATAAAAAGGGCAAACCTCTCTGCCTCATTGGCTCTGTTCCCATTCCCACTCTGGGGAAGTCTGCTCTTTTCCCTATGCTTTACTTTCTATAAAATAAAATCAGTCTACTATGCTTGTCTCAGTGTCCCTCAGTTTCATTCTTCAACTCTGAGAGGACACAGAACCTGACATCCACATCACCAGCATCAGATGGGGGCTCATCTGGGATCCATTGGGAACAAGATCGCCACCAAGGTAAGCTCTCTGCAATCACAGCTCAACATCTTTCTCTCTTTCTGGATGGGCTTGGAGCGTGTCTGGCACTAGTAGACAGTTGCCCTCTGATCCTGGTTAACTTTGGATGCGAGGAGTTGAGTGAGGGAGTGAAGTAACTGAGAGATTCTGGCCAGGGCCACTCCCTGGTGGATCTTAAAGGCTTCTCCCCAGATCTCCTCTCCGACAGCCCTTCGGAGAGCAACCAGTTGATTGGTCAGTGCTGAGCGAATGCCCCAGAACTATGCACCACTGTATGAGCCAAACTCTTCTTCCAAAGCAGTGCATGGGACAGAGGAAGGCTTGAGACAACTGAAGGCAGCTAATTGGAGCGACTTTCCAGTACTGCAAGAGGGTCTCTTGCAGAGCCTGGGCCCAACAGCCCTCAGGGGTGCCAGCATCAACCACGATCTGTTTCTCTTTTTGTTTCTGACTGCCTTGGCCCAATGGTGGAGGGCACCCTCACTCAATAAATCTTGGTTACTGAGATGAAGTCTTGGTCTGATTTAAGGTCTTTGGGAAAGAGGTGACCCATAATCCCCAGAGTGTGAGCCAAGCAGTCTCTCCCTCTTCTGAAATGTTTCTACTCTGTCTGTCCCTGATGTCCACCTCTTAAACAGGGACCCATTGTGAAAGAGATTGCCATGATAGAGCTCCCTTAGCTTTAACACCTTTTATTCACTAACCTCCTCATTTAGCAGGAGAAGTAAAAGTTTTGTCTCAGAGTAAACCACCTCTCCTCTCTCCTAGTTCAGGAAGCCAAATTGTTTATCTTCTATAATGGGGATCTCACCCAGAGCACTAACAGGCTTGGCACTTCAAATTGAGGAACATAATATAGAATCATGGGCCTGTGAGTAGGAGAACTAAAGAAAGGAGAATCATATAAGGCAATTTTAAAGGTACAACTAGGTGGCAAATATTCTCCCTTAGATCCTCCATGCTGAATGAGGCCTCAGCCGCAGGCCACTCTAGGCTGCTTTTCTACCGTGGGGCATTAAATGTTATAACGGTGGAGGGAATGCCAGTAATGCCACTAAGTCTGGATTCCCTTAGGTCTTTGGCATGTGGCAAACAAAGAGCTATGCAACCTTGCTGCTGGTAAGGCAGCAATAAATCCAGCAAGGTTTAGGAAAAGGAGAGACAGGATTGCTGACTGTCAGAAGCCCCCTGAAAAAGAATGTCCACTAATTTAGGAGGGAGCTTAGTTCTCATGTTATGCCAGATTCACCACTAGCCTGCATAACCCAGGAATGCCCAAGGAAAACAGCATTCTATCATTTTGCAGCTTAGCTCCTTTGTAAAAGGGAAAGAGATACCTGCTAGTTATCTGCCTGATAACCATCTTTTAAAATGCAAACTACATGAGTTAGTGCCTAAACCAGTTTGAGACCAGAGGGGAAAAAAAGGCTTGAAATGCTACTTTTAAATTCAAGTGGCTATGAGGCCTAAGGGACTATGTTTACTCTCTTCCTGCAAGCTGAGATTCTAGCTGGAGAGATAGATGGAAAGGATCTGGAAAGACCAGCTCCTCGAGGTTCCTAGCCTTTAGATATGCTTAAGGGACATACATTCTTGTGCTTTGGAGAGGAAGTAATAGGGACTCAGCTTTAGGAATCTGATAGGACAGGCCCAAGACTATCAAGAAACACTAATTCCTGAGGAATTTTCTCATCTCTTCATTTGGACACATACAAAAAAAGGAAATTGGAAAGATTCCATATAGGTTTTCTTTATTCTTAAAAAAAAAAAAAACTTCCTTGCGGGTGGGGTTTTAGCTCTGTGACAGTGTTTGCCTAGCATGCGCAAGGCCCTGAGTTCAATCCTCAGTCCTGAAAAAAAAAACAAATAACTTCCTGAGGATTTCACCAGCTCTCATTCCTTCAAGGCCTGGGCTAACTCTAATTCTGGTGCTAAAGATGTGCTCATGCTCCTTTACTAGAATAAATATGGCCATTTCATTTTTTGGATATTGAGCTCAATTTTACTGGTGAATTCGTCTATTTTGTACACCTCAAGATATTTTTCAGTCAGTCTAGTTTTATCTAACTAGAGTTTTTTAATTATGGTTTTACTGCTATCTTTATTCAAAAGGTCAATTATTCCAAGGCTCTAAAATTATTTACTGTTGGGTTTTTTTGTGTGCACACCTGTCCTGTGTGTTTGTGTACATGTATGTTATATGTGTGTTCAACATGGTACCAAATTGGCTTATAGATAAGCGCTCATAAATCAAATAAAACAAGAAATGAAAATGGATCCAAATGACTTTTAATTCACGTGACTTAAGCATTTAAAAAGAGGTTTGATCTAAATCATTTAGACATAAGAGTAAAGATGTGTTTAAGAGTACTAGCTCACATTTTTTTTCTAGATGGTCAATCAATAGAATGTTGATTTCTATAAATGTTTAGAGTGTAACATTCAGTACTTCTAGGACTTTTCTTCAATGGAAAAAGATGGCTTATATTTGTCTAAAATCCTGGTTTCATGGATAACCTAATTTAACAATTTAAAAAAATGAATAAATTAGATTTAACATAAATGGGATTAATCTCTATAAATGTGTTTGTTAGAGGAGATATCTGATAAATTTGCAAAGTCAAAATGTTAAAACATTAACTGCCAAGTAAATTCAAGTAATCTTGACTTAGTTTCTATAAGGTGACATTTGGGTTTATTAAGTGTGTTCTTATAAGTTCTGTAAGGTAACATACATTTGGGTTTAATAAATGTGCTTTTATACATTGGAAACTAAAAAGATAATTTAAGATTGCTTTGATCTGGGTCTTCACTAAAAGAAAGCAAAGTTATTAAGACTTAAAATTCTAACAGGTATAATTCTATATGTAAAGAGTACAAAAAAATTTAGCTGTGTATCAATTAAAGTTCTATAAATGACATAAATATTTAGTTTTATTTAGATGAAATAATTAGAAAGATTCAAAAAATTTTTAAGAGTTGTTTCTAAATGTAAATTTAGGAAAAATCATCAGCTGGGAAAAATCAGCAACTGGGAAAGATACTGATAAGGCAAAGTCTAATTCTTTAAGGTTTCTTAAAACATTGGTATACTTATCAAGGTGATTTTCTGTGTCTGTATTACATAGTTTAAAGCAGGCAAGCTAACTAAGACAGGCAAATTAACCAAGTGCTGTCTTTTAAACATTGTTCATTTTAAACCTGGATTACATTTGTTTTAAATGCATAGAGGCTTTATCATTAATGGGTTGCATTTATAAGTCAGTCTTTGATCCCTGGTACTGTTTCCTCTTGGCAATTCCATTTTGTAATTTTTAACTGTTTTGACTTAAATAGTATGAACCATAGTATTTCTCACCTTAAAGTAATTGGGAACATTAGAAGTTTAATCAGGATTGTATCAGAATGCAGATTTAAGAAAGGGTCAACAAGTAAGAAAGAAATATAAAAGGTTATAGGCATAGACATATACTTTGATACGCGAATTGGAATGAAGAAATGTTTCTGGATGAAGAAATATAGTGTCTAAGTAAGTTTCAGAAGGTTTGTGGAAGGTAAATCTCAGAAGCTTGTGTGTTATTAAGTTGAATATAATTGGCACAATTTAAAGTTATTTAAGGTTTCACTTAAATTCAAACATTAATGTACTGTTATGAACCAAAATCTAATTCTATGTATTGAAATAACAAGGGTTTACTAAAACATTGAGCTGCTCTTATCAGGTGTTAGACTTAATTACTTAGAAAAACTAAATCTTAAAGGAATTGTCATTTATACCTGTCTTAAAACCTTTTAAATGATTACTTCATAATATCAAATGAGCAACTATTTAATTCTGTTTAAGAACTAGATGTTTATCTGAGCCTTGTTTAAATGTTATGTAAATTTATAAAATAAGAATTTATGTAAGGTTACAGACAAGGTAACCAGCATGCTCTCTTTTACACATTGTATTTCAAAACAAGGATTATATCTGTTTGCTTTAACTACATAAGTGTTTCATTATTATACACCAGATAATAAGTCTATCTCTGATTATCAACATTTTCCTAAATTTAGAAATTTTAAAGCTTTTGCAACACCTGTGCAAGGGTAAGATTATTGTTATAATATATGTCGGATCCTAAATTTTTATTCAAAGGTTAAATTTAGTTAACATAAGAACATCTACATAATTAATACTGGCTTATGTATTAGATCTATTCATGTCTTCCAAGTATATAAATTCTTTAAGGTGTAAAATTTAGAGCAGCATTTTATCAAGCTGATGTTTCCAAACTAAAGTTGTTTGTAACAATGCTCTCCTTCAGGTTTATATGGAAATAACAAATTTAAGTATGTATTTATTTACATCATTTAATATTTTGTAATTGGGTTAGACTTTACTCTGGGATAAAAATTTAACTGTATTTTTGTCAAGTAATAAGGAGAGCCTAATTTGTTTAACAATTAACGATGTAGAACATAAAAACATTTTGCTACCTTTTCTACAAAAAGGAGCCCTCTTAATGTTTGTTTGATTCATGTTTGAGATATAAGGCTGAATATTAACTAAATAATTATATAGACTCAGGAAAAACCCTACAGCCTTTCTGGAGAAACTCACAGAGGCATTCACAAAATTTTCTTTATGGACCCTGAGTCCACACAGGGCCACATAATTTAAAAGGACAAATTTATCACTCAGATGGCCCCAGACATTTGGAGGAAATTATAATATTTGCATATGTCCCTGTTCAGTCTTTTGATAACATCTCCCAGCTTGCATCCTCTGTCTTTTGTAACAATGATCAGGAGGAGAGGAAAGAAAGGGAACACAGAGCCTGGAAAAAGCTGAGGCACTGGCTGGCTATAACCTTACAAGGAATAAGCTTCCAGAATAATATAGGAGAAAATGGAATGGATCACGAGCCATGAAAAGGACATATGTCCATTGTGGAAAAGGGTGACATTACCTGCAGGAGTGCCCACAGGACGAGCACCAAACCACCATCAGTAAGGCCCTATCTTGTCAAGGTGATCACTGGAGGAATAAATGTCCTCAGGAGCCCAGGTCCTCAGATCCAAAGTTCCCCACACAGGCCTGACAGGGTTGAGGTTAGCTTTTATGGTTCCTGTGACTCCTATTACCACGCATGAACCCCAGATATGCTTCTCCATGGGGAGCCAAACAGTTTCCTCTTGGACACTGGCGCTAACCTTTGTACTTGTGTTTTACCCTGGATCCCCACCTAATTTTGTGACAGTGTAAGGAGTGTCTGGAGGGCCTATAATTAGAAACTTGACTTTCCCATTAAGTTATAATAAAATGGGACAGGATGATATTTTCTCATGCATTCCTGATAGTCCAAAGAGTGTCCTACCCCTTAAGGGAGAAATTTACTTTCAAAAATTCAAGATTCCATCATGATAAACCAAATGGGGAATGGCCTTAAGGTAATTAATGAAGCAGACATTCTCCTCCACTCTATGATGCCTAATCCTTATACTCTGTCATTTGAGGTCCTAGTTACTGTTATTTAATTTACAGTATTAGATGTCTTTTTCTGAATACCTCTAGACTTTCAATTACAATACGTGTTTGTCTTTGAGGAGCCAAATAACAGACCTGGTTTTCCCTCTCTTAACCTCAATGTTAATTTTCATTCTGACATTAACTTTTTGATATCTTAGTTCAGTAGATCCACTGCAACTTAGAATCTGTTGAACTCCCAATTGTGATAAAGATGGAGCCACCCACGAGCACTCCAGATGACCTCTACCACAGACTCCTTATTCGATCCAAACATTATCAAGGGAAGACCCAAAACTGCTTGCCCCACAATACCCCTTTTTCAGCCGGAAGTAATCAGATTAGTTGTCACCTGAACCCCCAAAGCAGTTTGAGTTTCCCTAAACAGAGCAGGGAATGAGGCAGAAAAGTTGGGCAGTCAGTGTAGACAGAACAATGTGGGTTGATAAGGAGAAAATTAACTGATGGTTATCTTTCCTAAGAGGGCAAAGACATCTCCCAATGCTAATAAGGGTCTGATAAGATAGGCCCAGATGCAGGCACTCCCTGCTGCTAAGTAAGGAATCACATTTTTTCTATTGGCTCCTAAGGCATGGACCAAAGACTGGACCAGAATTCCCCATGCCTGTGTTCTAGATACAGGGGCAAGGAAGCAGTGACCAATCCAGGAGAGGATGTCATATAAAAAGGGCAAACCTCTCTGCCTCATCGGCTCTGTTCCCATTCCCACTCTGGGGAAGTCTGCTCTTTTCCCTAAGCTTTACTTTCTATAAAATAAAATCAGTCTACTACGCTTGCCTCAGTGTCCCTTGGTTTCATGCTTTGACTTTGAGAGTGATGCCGGTGATGTGGATGTCGGGTTCGTGTCCTCTCAGAGTCGAAAAATGAAACCGAAGGACACCGAGGCAAGCGTAGTAGACAAGTTTTATTATAGAAAGCACAGAAAGTAAAGCTTAGGGAAAAGAGCAGACTTCCCCCAGAGTGGGGGAAGGGGACAGAGCGGATGAAGCAGTGAGGTTTGCCCCTTTTATATGACAACCTCTCCTGGATTGGTCACTGCTTCACTGCCCTGTACAGGCACTGGGAATTCTGGTACAGTCTCTGATCCATGCATTAGGTTCTTTGATCCATGCCTTAGGCACCAAGAAAGATTGTGGTTCCTTGCTTAGCAGCAGGGAGTGTCTGCATCTGGGCCTATCTTGTCAGACCCTCATTAGCATTGGGGGATGTCTTTGCCTTCTCGGAAAAGATGATCTCCTTATCAACCCACATTGCTCTGCCTACACTGAACTGCCTTTTTCTGCCTCAAGAGGACACAGAACCCAACATCCACATCACCAGCATCAACAGGAGATAAAGGAATCTTTGAGTGAGGAGACTTTGAGGCATGTGCTGGTAAGGGGCGATTAATCCAATCAACTCAACAGTTCTAGTCAGGCCTCAAGGGATGGTCGCCAACTACTTTGAGGTTCACAGGTGATCAAGGGACGCCTTGATCTTAGACAATGAAGGGATGCCAAGGGACGCCTTCTTCCCCCTTGTCTTTCATATGAACAACACTCCATCTGGCACAGACACTCAAACCGGGATTCCTTTTCCAGTCAAACCCTGAGGAAAAATGCTACATATTTTTGGTACTCAATCCTGACTGAAATGTACAACGGAGGACGGGGAGAAATGACAAACTATAACTCCATCTTACAGCTAGACTTGCATGAGGGGCTGCCCAAACTAGTTCCAGGCCAAGGAAAAAAATGTCACTTTAAAATCTAAACAGCTTGTGGCACTTCCCCATACTCTGAGGTTCCATTTTCTAAGTTTCAGAAAGGAGGAAGGAAAACAAAAGGGATCTGGGAGGTGCAAGCTGCTCCAGGTTCCAAGCCTTTTGAGATGCTTAAGAGAGCTGCATTCTTTTGCAGAGGTCTGTAGTTTTGCAAAAGGGACTCAGCTTCAGGAAGCTGACTTGGAAGGCCCAGGAATTTCATTTAATTCTTGCAGAATTTTCTCTTCAAATGGACACAAGGAAAAAAATGAAAAGATCAGATGTTGAAGTTTTCTTTTTTACAAATCTTTTCCCAAGGATTTCACAGGCTATCACATTCTTTCGATGTCTGGGATCTTAAAATGCCCTCCAGTCTGCTAGGGATGTTTGCATGCTCTGTACTGGAATAAATACGCCCGGTTCATTTTTGTGGGAAAACTTTATTTTTTGAGCTCAATTTTACTGGTGTATTATTTTATGCACTCAAATATATTTTTCAGTCAGTTTTGTCTAACTAGAGTTTAATCCTGGTTTTGTACTGCTGTCGTTTCAAAGGTCAGTTATTCAGAGAGGGTAAAATCTGTTTCCTGTTGGTTTTTCTTTGTGTGCACACCTGTGTTATATTTGTCTATCTATGTGTTGTGCATTGTGTCAGCATGGTACCAAATTGGCTTAAATGAGTGCTCATAAACTAAATTTTAAGAAATGGATCCAAATAACTTCCTGTTCATGTGATGCAAACATTTAAAGAGACTCAATTTGAATTGGTTAAAGTAAAGATATCTTTAAAATTACTAACCCAGATGTTTTTCTAGGTGGTCAAACAATAGAATATTAGTTTCTGTAAATGTGAAGGGTAACATTCATTACTTCTAGGATTCTTTTTCAACAGGGAAAAACAGCTTGTCCTGGTTTACACTTGTCTGATAACATAAATGGGATTAATCTTTATGCATGCTAACATGTTTGCATGCATGCATGCAAACATTTTATTGCTGCTACTAATTAAGTTCAAGTGCCCTTAGTTTTTCAAATTGTATATGGCAATACATATTTGGATCTATTAAATAAGTTGTTGATAAATGGGAGAAACTTTAGATTACATTTCTGGATCTTCACTGAAAGCAAAATTGTTGAATAAAGATTCTAATGGGTGTAATTCTAACAGGTTTAAGATTCTAATAGGTGTAAAAGGTATACAAAGGGTACAAAAGTTTCAACTGTTTTGACTTAAATATTGTGAAACAAAGTATTTCACCTTAACAGTAATTGGAAATTGCTTCCAAATGCAAATTTAAAAAAAAAATCAGCAACTGGGAAATCTAGGAAAGAATCAGCAACTTGGAAAGATATTGATAGGGCAAAATCTAATTTTTTTAACAAGGTTTCTTAAAACATCGGTATGTTTATCAAGGTGATTTCTGGTGTCAAGTGTTATTAGAGAAACTAAATTTAGGATCTGTATCTGCTTTAAAGTCTGGGAAATCTAGGGAAGAATCAGCAACTTGGAAAGATATTGACAGGGCAAAATCTAATTTTTTTAACAAGGTTTCTTAAAACATTGGTATGTTTATCAAGGTGATTTCTGGTGTCAAGTGTTATTAGAGAAACTAAATTTAGGATCTGTATCTGCTTTAAAGTCTCAAATTCTAGTTCTAAAACTGGCTAAATAAGCAGCTGTTATTTCATGATATCATTTTTTACATTCTAGACATGTATGACTAAGGATACAGAACTAAATTTTCAAGCTTTTTTCTATGTGTTACATAGTTTAAGGCAGGCAAACTAACTAAGGCAGGCAAGATAACCAAGTGCTGTCTTTTAAATATTGTTCATTTTATACCTGGCTTACATTTGTTTTAAATGCATAGAGGCTTTATCATTAATGGGTTGCATTTATAAATCAGTCTTTGATCCCTGGTACTGTTTCTCTTGGCAATTTCATTTTGTAGTTTTCAACTGCTTTGACTTAAAAAATATAAACCATAGTATTTCTCACCTTAAAGTAATGGGAACATTGGAAGTTTAATCAGGATTGTATCAGAATGCAGATTTAAGAAAGGGTCAACAAGTAGGAAAGAAATTTGTATTTCATAGGTATGGACATATACTTTGATATGGAAATTAAAATAAAAGAAATGTTCCTGGATGAAAAAAGAAATGTTTCTGGATGAAGAAATATAGTGTCTAAGTAAGTTGCAGAAGGTTTATGGAAGGTAAACCTCAGAAGCTTATGTGTTATTAAGTTGAATATAATTGGCACAATCAGTTAAAACTAAGTTTTCTCTTATGGCCAAAAAGTGCTCAAGTTTTCTCTAAATGTTATGTAAGTTTATGTAGGTTACAGGCAAGGTAACCAATAAGTGATCTTTTATATATATATTGTATCTGACATAAAAGGGCCACACTGCCATTTAAAAGCCTGACATATTTGTTTGCTTTGACTGTTTTTCTGATCCTTAACACTGTTTCCCAAAAGTATATTCAGACAGAATTCAGAAACAATACATGAAAACTTGGTAAAATGCTTTTAAGAGGCAAAGATCAGTTTCAAAAACAAAACACTTATTATTTGTCAAGAGCTTGACCTCGCCTGAGCTAAGATTCAGCCTCTCACCTTGTGGTTCCAAAGTAGAATTAACTTTATTTCCTTCTCTTCCAACTTTAGAGGTAAGCTTAGAGAAGCAATCCCCTTTCCTTAAGAGTAAGCTATAATCAGATATTTTCTTGCTGCTCGTTAATGAATTAATATTTGGAAAAATAAAAAGAATCATTTTCTTCCGGACCATTTCCATAGTGGGAACTGGATGCCTTAGAGATGTTGAAAGTGGAAAGAAGCCACACTTACCAAGGCTAGCCATTTTGAAGGCTCATAAAGAAACTGAAAATGGCTGTGGGAAAATAAATGTATAATTCATGCAGATCTTGAACTTGACTTTTGAGAGAGTAGATATGTTCTACCCTTGCTTACAGCATCTAATCCTTATCACCTTAGGGGAAAAAAAAATTCTGTAATGAAAGTCGATTACCTTGACAAGCCAAGAGAGAAGAATGATCCTTCTAATTTCCATTGTTTGCTAAGTTACAAGGGTTACCATGGTTCAGCCTGGCTTATTACAACGATGTTAAAAAAGCAGCATGTGAGAGAAGATTACACAAAGGCACCAGGGGACTGAGCCGTGTACAACCCAATAGTTCCTTGTTTTACAGCAACAAACAGCTTGCCGAAAGAGGAAGTGTTGTAAGAGGGGGAAATTTTTCAAGAAGGCATAACTAAGTTGCATTTTATCTGAAATTTCATAAGCTACCTAGCCCAATTAAGACATCGCTTATGTCACTAAAACAAAAATATGGGCATTTTAGAGAATTTGCCAGAGTAAAAGGAGCATAAATAAAACAAGTCTCACAAATTTTGTCCCTATTTCAAAGTTACAGACAGAAAGAAAAACCACCATTGTAGTTTTAATAATTTCTATGAATTTTTATTTTGTTTTGCTTTATTTATTAGTTTGCAATATTTTTCTCTTATTATTATTATTATTATTAGAGCTTTATAGTTATACATAGTTGGGTTCATCCCCACAAACACATACACACGTGGAAATCAACTTCTGTTCACGATCCCGCCTTTGCTCTCCCCCTTCCAATCTTCCTCTTCTCCACCCCTTTCACTCATCTATTAATGTATATTTGATTGGTTATTTATGCTATTGTATCATTCCCTCCCTCTTCCCTTTATTTTCGTCTAACTTCCACATTTGTAAATTTTCTTAAATTAACTTGTCTACATTTTACTTTGTTTTATTTCAATTTGATGCATACAATTTGTGTGTGTTTATATATATGTTATGTGTGTGTATATATACATGTTTATGTATATGTGTGTGTGAATATGTAGATATGTGTATGCTAGTTTTATCAAACTCAGTAGACTTAATGGAATTACTAATAATAAACAAAGAATACCTTATTATCAATTTCCCCCAATTATCCCAAAAACATCCTTTTTGGAATTTTTTGTTCCAACCCAGGATTATGCATTGTATTTATTTGTCCATTCTCTTTACTCTCTTTAATTCAGAGTAATTTCTCAGGCTCTTTTCTTTTTCTTTTGTGACATTGGTCTTTTTGACAATTATAGACCACTTTGTATTATAGAATGTTCCTCAATCCGGATCTGTTTGGTGTTTCTTTAAATGTATGTTCATTTATTCATTTTAAGAATGAGTAGTACATTAGTGTATTGTAATAGGAGACTCAGCCATTTGTACATAATTGGTGATACTAGCTGTGAATATTTGGTTAAGGTGATATCACCAGGTTTCTCTACCATAAAGTCATAATGTGCAGTTAGTTTGTAATTTGTAGAGAGCTACTTTGGGATAATGCAATATACTGTACCCTTTATGACTTTCACCCAGTAGTTTTAGCATCCATTCAGGATATTTACTTGAAACAATTGTTACTGGATTGGTTGAAAACTAATTTTAATATCTTTTGAACCTATATTTGTACACATTTTAAAAGGAATTTTTGATTGTTTCATTTCTCACTTTTATGCCTCTAGATGCATTGAGAATTAACGGTAATATTTTCAAACATGACATTTAATTGACTTCTTGAGAAATACAGACGTATTTCTTCCTTATTCTCACGTCTTTGAGGGAAAACACTTTGCTCTCATGAAGTTGCATGTGTGTGTGTGTGTGTGTGTGTGTGTGTGTGTGTGTGTTGTACTGCAGATAGTTATTCATGCTTCCTAAGACAGTTCTGGGGAATTATATGAACTTTGTATGGTTCTGGTTTTCCCAATACAGTCCATCCCCCCACCCTTTTTTATGGAATCATAGAATTTTTATCCCCTTCTGAATAAAAGGACTGGTGGATGGGTGTTCAAAGGACATATCCTTTTAAATACTAAATGCTCTGGGGGACTTCTAAAATCTACTACCAGTAAATAAATCTGAAACATATTCCATAGATTAGAGAGATCAGGTTTATTGGAACTAATTGTGCACCTTGAACAAAATGGCTATTTAATAGACCATGTCAAATGATAATTGACTGAGCCCCATTAAATGTATATTAGATTGATAGAAGGTAAAAGAAAGCTTTCTTGCAATATATTTGAAAGTAATTATGCATTTAATATTGAAAATTGAGATTATAAAAATCTATATACTATTTGAAGAGTTACATTTTACCTACTCAGAAATAATGAGAAAAGGATAGGCTATTTCCTGAATGATTCCTAAATTACATCTTGTTCAGGGAAAAAAAGAAAGAAGTTGAACTATAAAAGAAAAGTTTAAACTTAATAGAAGCAGGTAAAGGAATACCACACAGATTATAGTGTATATGAAGAATTCCATAAACATTTGATGAAAGAAGAAAATAACTAAGCAGCACTTGGAGTTCTACTGCTGTCAGAATCTGGAAAGAATTGCAACTAATATCTGGTTAGGAAGATAATTACTGACCGCTGCACAATACATAATTATTATTGTTTAAATATGAGGCATCCCTCAAAAGCTCATGTGTGAAAAAATGCAAGGAAGTTTAGAGGTGAAATGATTGAATTATGAGAGCCTTAACAATCGATGCATTGATCCACTTGTATGGATTAACTTGGCGGTAACTGCAAGCAGATAAGGTGTAGGGAAGGAAGTAGGCTACTGTTGGCAAATGCCTTTGGGGTTTATATTTTGTCCCCAATGTGTGGAACTCTCTCTGCTTTCTGGTGGCCATGTCCTGAGCAGCTTTCCTCCTCTACACTCTTCCACGTAATATTGTGCCTCACCTCAGTTCCAGCGCAATGGAGTTGGCCATTTATAAACTGAGACCTCTAAAATCTTGAGTGCCAAATAAAGTTTTCCTCCTCTAAAATTGTTCATGTCAGGTCTTTTCATCCCAGCTACAAAAGGACCAAAACAGAAATCAAGCAATGAAAATCTGTTACCTTGAACGAAAAGAAACCATAACTCTTACACTACTATGTGCTTCTGGCAGGGAAGCGCAAGGCATATGCCAACCAGAAATCAGTGTGTACACCTCTCCACAGCCAGCTACAGTAACCTGAATATTGATTTGCTCCATCCTCAATTAGTCCATCTATATGTATAGATAGATAGATGTGCATGTCTATATATATATATATAAGACATGACTCCCTGGTCACCAAGCCTGCAGCCAGCCCACTAATCCCTGCCAAGAGGCAGCAGTGGACTTGTGGCTCAGGCAGCATTGGTGCACAGGCTGCAAATGCTGGCCTGAGGCTAGGCCACCAGCACTGCAGGTGGGCCAATGTGCACTGGCCCTGCCTAAGTGCAGACCCCCCCCCCCACAGTGATGCAACTCCAGACCACAAGCCCCCTTCCACCACCAAGCATGTGCACTTCTGAGGAGCAGGAAGAAAGACAGGCAAACATGAATGGGATTCAGGGCTAAACAGCGTTAGTACTTTTCCAAAGCCTAATTAGCATAAATTTGGACCAATAGCATTAGTACTTTTCCAAACTGATTAGCATAAGTTTGGACCAATAATGGTCATACTAGATGTCCCCCAAAAAGCTCTTGTTTGAAACAATGCAGGAAGGCTTAGAGGAGAAATGACTGGGTTATGAGATCCTTAGCCCAATCAGTGAATGGATTCTCTGATAGGGTTTAACTGAGTGGTAACTGAAGGTAGGTGAGGTGTGACTGGAGAGGTGGGCCATTGGGAGTGCGTGTTTGGGGTATATATTTTATATCTGAATGGAGTCTCTATGCTTCCTGGCAATGCACTGAGCTCTTTCCCTCTACCACATTCTTCTGCCATGATGTTCTGCCTCACCTCAAGCCTCAAGGAATGGAGCCAATCTTCTGCATGCTGTGATCTCTGAAACCATGTCTCTAAATAAACTTTTCCTCCTGTAAAATTGTTCTTGTCAGGTCTTTCAGTCACAGCAGCAATAAAACTTACTAAAACACTATCATCTATCTATCATCTATCTAAAAGTAGTGACTCAAACTCTTGGAAAGTAGCTGGGCAAGATATATGTAGGAGAAATATTTACAGAACTCTGGGCTATGTAGTACCCACAAAAAAATTTATAAGTATGTGTGTAGGCAGCATGATCCCAAATACTACTTGCAAGTAGAAAATTATGTAAAATTGGGTCCCTCATAATGCAGATATTTTATCATCTCAGTCTACCAAATGAAAGTGAGAATATAACCTACTAGATTAAGACTAGGGGCAAAATTGCTGTAATGGAAATTTTACATACTTAGGGTGGTTAGCTATCAAGAATGCACAACCCAGAAGCTGTCAGTATGGGTTCTGATCAGGAACCCACTCCTCTTTAACATCCTGGATTCCAGAAATGGGTTTTTACTGGTAGAAACATTTACCTGTGAATTAGCATGTAGCACAATGAAAGTCTAAATGATGAAATTAAAAATATGTATTCAGACACTTAAATATGCATACATATGTTTTCTACTTTTCTAGAGGCATATGCTACACTTAACATGCATGAGAAAGGTAGAAAAGCCCCCAAAGGCCAAATGTCTTACCTTTAGGGATCATAGCTTAGACTAAATCGCTTTTCTGCTCCAGTAGTAAACTCCCGAAAACTCTGAATAGCACTATATCAGAGCCTAAATTCAGTAAAAAAAAAAAAAAAAAGAAGAAGAAGAAAGAAAGAAATCCAACAACAACAACAAACAAAGGTGTGTCCTTTTATACACGTACTAAAATACCCACATATATTTTGAACCACCTAGAAACACTTAATACAATCTCCACGATAAAAAGAACAACCAAATATCAGGTCCCATATTACCCAGTGTGTTGTCCAATGGATTGCATGTCATCAGCAATGCTTACAAACCCCTGCTCGAAGGCCAGAAACCACTGACTATGTGGAATGACAACTTGCTTCACCATAATTCAGAGACATCAAACAGCAACAGTCTGCCTTTATTTAAAATTTTGATATTTTTTACACTGCTACATCTTGTATTCAATTAAAAATTTTAAGTACTGCCTTAAAATACTGCCTCCTGAACTCAGTTTGGATTTTGCCTCTTTGATAGGTGCCTCACTCTCCTAATTTTGAGCATCTAAAGAGTTACAAGATGGAAATATTTGTTTCTAGAACTTTAGCATCTGTTTTCAGCAAGTCTTTCATTCAAAGCAGTGCTCAAAGCATCTCAATGATGAGAAACTGGAGTTTCTTAAGGCTATAAAAGTGAACTGTGCAAAATTTTTATCATTAAATTTATTATTTTTGGATAAGTAAGCATTTGGTTAATATGTATGTATGGTATAATTTGACTGCAACTTGCCTTCATTTTAACCTGGTACCCAAGAATTTAGGGATGTCTAACATTTCTATCCAAAGGAACGAAGAGTAAGTTGATTTGGGTCCACCACAACAGCCAAGTAGGCCATGCTGGGCCTCAAGGGTAACTTGTGTCTTATTTTGCTTAACTGAAGTTTTGTAGAACTTACTGTGTGCCAGGTACTATTCTATATGTTTTGCAATACTAGATTCTTATCGCCACAAGACTCTCTATGAAGTTCTATTATTATCTTTGTTTTACAGAGGTGGATACTTTTCTTGCTCTTGGTAAAATCCAGAAGTAGGTATACTTCCTTGAAAGCAGACTGACATAAAAAGTCCACCATGGATATTATACACAACTGACACAATAAAAGGAGAGAAAGCAGCTTTAGGATTCACAGGTGTGTGGCTGGAGCAGTGGCTCAGCGGTTCCGGTGCTTGCCTGGCATGCGCAAGGATGCTGGTTTGAACCCCAGCACCATGTACACAACAAAGTGTCAGAGCAACAAGGGTCACATGAAAAGCTAAGTAAAATTTGATTCTGTCTCTCTCACTATCCCTCTCTTAAAAAAAAAAAAAGAGATTCACAGGTGTACTATATTTCTACAGTAATTCAAAGAAAAATAATAAATTGAGAAAGCCTGTACAATTCCTCAATTAAAGTTAAATCTCAGGAACGTGGCACTACAGAGGTTATACCCAAAATCACAGCTACTCTGGAGGCTGAGGCTGGAGGATCTCGAGTTCTAAGCCCTGTCTCAAGCAAACACCTCAAAACAAATAAACAAAATAGAACTACAAATAATTGGGCAAAATAAAATTCTTAAGCTTAATACTTTTTATTTGTCTATTTATGCATGCCTTCCCTTTTGTTTCCTGATTCAATTATATCTGAACCCCCTAACAGACTAAAAAAGTTAGGTGAATGTGTGAATCCACTCCTCCCTTTTCCATAAAAGAGTTGTTGAACATATGAATAACTTAGGTAAACACATTGTAGCCTCTAAATAAAGAAATCCCCAATTTTAATATTCTATAGCCCACCACCCTCAACTGAAGAAGACTAAAAGCATCTTAAATGTGCACTCATTGGGAGGATCCTGGTTAACTTTTAAAGCATAGTAATTCCAAATGAAAAATTTGAGTTCTTCCCGGTAGATTAAATGTAATCACTAAAATATAAATAATTAATAAATGTAATCTTGAATTTTTAAAGTCTTTTTTTTTAGATTTTAAATAGCTTTTTAATGACACAATATTTTAAGATGATCTCTATTGTTGTGGTTTAGATGTGAGGTGTCCCCCAAAAGTTCATGTATGGAACAATGCAAGAAAGTTTAGAGTTGAAATCATTGGGTTCTGAGAACCTTAGCCTAATCAATGCATTAATCCACTGATAGTGATTAACTGAGTGCTAACTGTAGGTATGCAGGTACGGGAGGCTGGAGAAGGTGGGCCATTATGCTTGTGAAATTTATTCATATTCATTATTACTTCTGTATAATGTTCCATAGTAAACTACATTCCCTGTACCCATTTTCATATTGATGTATATTTAAATGATTTGCAGGTTTGGTTTATTGCTATTTTTAAACAGTGCCACTCTAGCTGCTTTATACATGACTCTTACCATTTATTCTCGATAATTTACTCTTAAGTATACCTTTAGAACTAAGTACAGTAGAGAATTTCATCTTCTAAGTTAGCCTTACAGAACTGACCAAATGATAATCTGCTGTGGTTCAGTTCTTTCAGAACTTATAGGTGGCTCTCAGAGTTAAAGGACCAACAGTGGTATTACCTTTAAGGGGTGCTGCCCCACAACTTTGCCATCTGATGAGATTAACAATGAGAGCAAGCCTTAAAGATTTTATTTAGTGAGAAGGTCCAAAAAGGTCCCATCAACTCTACTGTTAGTTGAATGAAGTCTCAGTTTTGTGATTTTGCCATAAAGTTCATTGCCTTAAAGAGCCACTCAAGGCAGATGTGACAATTTTTAATTTACAATGGATTTATTGAGATGTAACCACACAGTAAGCTAACAAGTATCTGTAATGAAGTTGCAGAAAGTACAACTTGTGATATTCTCATCCTTAAAAGTCAGCAGGGCTATGAGGTGCCCAGAGTTCAGTAAGTTCTGATTTGTCACGGATATATGGTTCCCTGTGGAGATGCCTCCCAACATCTACTGAGGCCCCCTAGAGAGTTTCCCTGCCTGCCATAGCCAATGCCCACCGTCAGCTAAAAAAGCCAGATGGTCATTGCCCCTTTTTCCTCACAGTAGTTAGGGACCTTCTTCAAGGGCAGATTGAGGCAGAAGATAGATTATGTATAGGCTGATAGAAATGGGGACCTGGGAGAATGGGATCCCACTACCCCAGATTAAAACCCTATGCCAAAATATTTTTGTTCTTGGCTGCCTGACTGGAAAGCCCCAATCAGGCTTGGATTTTCAACCCCTATCCTTCGCAGGGACATCCTAACCAAATTCAATGCCTCCACTCATTTAATTCCCATCTTAGCTGCCATAGTTCCCCACGCTCCTCCGCTTCCTTTATCCTCTTGTGCTGACGAGATGCTCTTTTTTATCCTCTACCATCCTTGTCACTGTCCCTCCCTGAGGTGTCAAGCACAGTGTGGGGTACCTCCAAGCCCACTGGGACCACTCTCCATGCTCATGTTCAAATTTCCTCACAAGACTGCACCCAGCTAAACCAAGTTGTCTCCTATCATTACTCTGACTGCCTTGCCTATAATCAGGGAATCTCCCTCCTACAGGGAAATAATACTTAAATCTGTTTACCTACTAACTGGATAGATACTTGCCTACCCCCTTTTTTCTTCCCAATTTGCTGTATAATAATTGACCTTGCCATTGGGTCCTCTCTGTTTCAACAATTCACCTCCTTTTTACAGAGAACCATCAATGCCACTACCGATCAGAGGGTCCATAGCACTCTCCTGCTGAGCTCCTTCAGAACTGCTCAATACCAGAGCCTACATCTCTGGCCATCTCCCATCACCCCTTTCTTATCAAATAAAAAGAAAAAGGCAGGAATGTTATGTAGAACTTGACCTAGGCAATATCATTTTGAAACATCCTCCATATTAGAAAGAGTCATCTCAGGTCCACACTGACTCAATGTGACCCCAGAAAATACTCCAACATCATGCAAACAAACCCCAAGCACTACATCATCATAAGAAAGGAAATTGTTATCTGGGACAGAAATCCTGAAAATACCTAGTTCCTTATGAAGGTGAGACCACAAGGACTCTTCCCTGACAACCCTCTAGCAACAACCTAATCCCCCTCCAGGTCCTATACCCTTATATTTAACCCAGGCTGAAATTGGAAGACAAGTCTCAGTTCCCACTGGGCCCCCGCCCCCTGCAGGTTTGTCCTGCATAAACCTGTGTTAGTGTTGGGGGGGGGGGAACTCAGCAGTGCTAAACTCACAGAATGAAGAAAGCTAGGCAGTACCATGATGTTTTTAGACTCAAAGACGGCCCTAATGAGACATGAGTTTTCCCAGTAGTAGATGGTGTATGGAAACAATATTACACACGAACTGTAAACCAGTTTGAACCTCAGTTTACATGTGAGTTTTTACCAAGTGAACTAAAAAACTGAAAATTATATTAAAAACATTTCATGCTTAGAGAAAAGTAATTTGCTTTATTGTATGATTGACAATTTCAACAAGAATATAAATTAGATATAATTATATAAACTAGAAGATAAGTATTTACATCCAAACACCACTCTATTAATGAACAGTTTAAATATATTTAATAAAATTTAGATTGTTATGGATATGGGCATCACAAGAAAAGAAAGCAAAAATAGTAATTCAGTTTGCCCACTCAGTAATTCACAAAGATTTATACAGCAGTTCCCACAATTGATCTCAGAAACAGAGAAATGTTACATTTTCTATGAACACAAACTCTGAAATACTAGTGGTTGTGCTTTATATAATATTGCTTGAGGCAATCTACGTAGGAAGCATAATCAAGATTCATAATTGCACAAATTTGCAAGGCCTTACATTTCTTGTCACAAATTACACTGCTGTCGTAACTCACAAAGAAGTAATTGTAGTATTTCATGAACTGCTTACTGTCTAGGATTGCAAATTGTTTAGCTAATCCATATACACTTTTTGGCTGCAAGTCCTCAATGTCGTAGGCCTGAGTCAGGATATATTCCAGCTTCCAGTTGGCATCTCCCTTTAGATTTGCATCTGTAAGGTTCAAATAATACTGCAACATATCCTAAAGTTAAAAACAGTGACAAAGTTGGTTCATATTTTTTTGGCATATAAGGTATTGAACAATATGAAGAGTGCCTATTAAGATTTATGTGACATTTTTGAAGCTGTCATTAAAATTGGAGTGGTGGCTCAGCGGTTATGGCACTTGCCTGGTATGAGCGTAGGTCCTGAGTTCAAACCCCAGCACCACGTACACAACAAAGTCTCAGTGCAAGGAAAGCCATTATAGAATGGCTTATATTAATTATAGAATAATTAATATGGCTTAGAAAAAAAATTCTATTTCTATTCAAGTCCATAAATAAGGCACCACCCAATGAAACCTTCATCTAAATAAATAGGTGTGAAATCCTTAGAGGAACAGATACAGCTCCCAAGACTAACCTCACCAGCCCACACTTTGAAAGTGCTGACAGCCATTCCAAGCATTAAAAAGAAGAAGAACATCATGAGATTTTAGCATAAAATACATTTCACAAGACTATGCTGGGACGCATTCAACTAAAATAAAGAAAACTACAAAGACATGCATAAATATGGAATCAACTCTGAAATCACACCAACTTACCAATAATGTATAATCACAAGACTCATACTGAAAGAGTCGGATACCAGGATTGTTGGTTTCTTTCTCTAAAACACCCTTTACTGGTGTAACAGCTGGAGCCACAAACAAAGAATTTACTGGATTTCCTGGAGAAAAAAGTACATAGATTTTTTAATTGAGTTTAACTATACTAAAAATAGAAATAGCTTCCTGGTTAAGAGAGTAACAGACATAACAGGCAAATGATATATGATTATTGATGAATCTTGACTTGAAACAATTATAGAAACACTTTTGAGAAAGTAGGAAAATTCATAAAATCAATACCAAAGAATCACTGTTGGCAAAATGGTTATATAATTGTGGTTATATAATTTATCCATACATTTTTGCAATCCAGAAGTACATATGATATAAGACTGTTGCTTGAGATAAACTTTTTAGTGCTTCACTTTAAAATACTGACGTGTATATATACATATACCCACATTTATAGGTGTATATGTGTGTGCATATATATGTATATCCATACATGTATCAACATAGTTAAAGCAAATGTGGCAAAATCTTGATAGATGTTGAATATGAATGATGAATATATATGATTGCTGTATCTTTCTCTCTAATGTTATATATATTTGAAAAAAGGTCCAAGTCTATCACAAAATTTTTAAACTAATTTTCTCTGTATTTCTACCTAAAACCATATTCCAATAATTATGTAGTTAAGAGTTTGATTAAAGTCTTACCATGTTGTTTTTTTTTTTTCAGGGCTGAGGACTGAACTTGGGGCCTTTCGCGTGCTAGGCAAGCACTCTGCCACTGAGCTAAATCCCCAACCCCAAAGTCTCACCATGTTTTATAATGTTATAAGAATAAATATTTTTCTGAGTTCAAACTTTTTTTAAATGCTGAAAACTAGTCTGTTTCCAAGTCAACTCATGTTAGATGAGAGGTAAACATTACAAAAGTGTTCCCTAATCACTGAAGAAAATGCTCATTGATTTTCTTCCTGTCTAGTATAAAAGAACTCTGATTTTTAAACTTCTTGCTAGAGCTTTTTCCCTTTTCTTTTACTTCTGAATAGGTGAGAATAGCAGTTAAGCACCTAGAAGTAAAAGTTAAATATATTTTATGTCATTGTGTAAATTGCGCTTGGCTTTCCAATTCTGAAAAGGAGAAAATAAGTCATATAAAAAGCAACTTGAGTCTAGCAGGTAAATAGTAAACACTAAGATTTCTCTAAACTCAAGGACCTAAAAGAAAATTGGAGTGAGCTATGCATTTCTTATGTGGGCAGCAAACAATGTTGATTCTGTGCATCTACTAGGAGCTTATGGTGCAGAAATCCAATTATGGGCCTAGTTTTATAATCTGGACACTTGTCATTCAACCATTTAAGGCAATTCAGGAAAGGCCAGTGCTGACATGTTTTTTAATGGAGGTTCTAAGTTCCTGTATTAGTAAATTTACTGGGAATTCACTGCTTTGCTCTAGCATCTTGTACAGATGAGATGCAAACAGAATATCACACTACCTTTTTTATCTGAAAGAACCATAATGCTATCTCTGTGTGTATGTCCATAAAATTGTCCTTCAATGATATTGCTGTATCTTCTAAAAATATCAATCAATTTCTCGTTGTAGTATTGTCTCATTGCTGTGATACCACTTGAAAAAGGCAGATATCCCACTGGAACATGTGCAATGATATACACCTGGAAAAAGAAATGCAAGGACTCATGAGACTATTTTATACATTTATCATAATAATGACATTTGCATACCCAAGATTGAAAGTATAGTAATTAAAATTTAGAAAGCAAATATATCAACTCTCCTATTTATGACAAAAAGATATGAAATTATGAAACTATTAAGGTCACTGTATTTGCCCTTTATCATAATACTACCTGTTGATGATATGTATTAAGTGTGACCTTGATCACAATTTGTTAAATCTTCAAATTTTAGTATCGTTCTTGTTGATTCTGTTTCAAGTTCAACAAATAAACAAATTTAACATTCTGTTTTGTCCCCCTGATGATCTGAATTTATATGACCTACCTTTTCCTTATTTTGCTGAGAGCTGTTCAGAGTATTTTCTAGCCACTCAAATTGATTTGCTGGGTCAGTCTTATTCAGGGTCATGACATTTGGACCATAATACAAGTTTGTGTTTAGACTGATGATCCTAAGGTTCGGATTACTTGTAACTTTCTGTGAATAAAAACCACCTATAAAAATAATTTACAAACACATTTTAGGAATACACACACAAATATATGCGGACCTTGAGAAAACAAATTCCAAAGGTTTACAATGCAGTCAGAAGCTTGGGCTTGTCTCTCACTCTTTTTAGAATCAGATTTAATAACCTAGTGTGAGCCAGACCCAATATGTACATACAGTGATATCCAATATTCAGATGAAAAAATAATTCAATGTTTGGGAATTAAACAATGAGTCTGAGTTTTATAAAAGAAAGAGTTATTTATCAATCCTTACTTGAATAGGATGGAGAAGTTAAGATGAAAGGTATTGTGGAATATAAAATCTAAAGATTTTATACACAGATCTTGATAGCCACCATTGAAGGAAAAAAAATGTCAGATAAACCAGAGCTGTTACAATCTGCAGAGAAGAAGAGGTTTGAAGATTTGAGCCCATTCAGGCCTCTGAACTACAGGCAATAGACACCCAAGGGTGTGCTGCATTGGTGCTTCCAGTTAGACACTGAGAGCTTGGGCCTGCTTTCTCTGTCCACTTACCATCCACTCCTTTCCTTAGCTTTCAATCATGACTACTTACTAACTCTTTAATTTCCTTTCTTCTCTGCCGTCAGAACACTGTATGATTTTTACTGTGGTAGTAGCAGGGTTGCTTTTGAAAAGCTGTTCCTTATTTCCTAGTAGTAGAAGATAACAGTTCTCACGAGGGACTCTTAGGATCATAAAATTATAGGTCCTTCAAATCACTTTCTCAGAATGCCTTTTATGATTTTCAACTTTAATATTATACTTCTGTGTTTAATTGGTAGGTGCATGTGCAGAATTAGAGTGATATCTTTGTAATACTCATATAGCTCTTTCTTAGGACAACACTTCATTTGTCAACTCTTTCTTTCCTGCCTCTCCTTGTGTTGAACTCAGCCTGTTCACAATGCAGAACGTCTATTTAGGAATCTTGATTTTTTGTTGTTTTAGAGAAAGGTGGGGAGAGAGAAGAATGAGAAGAGGGGTTAATTTTATTTAGTTTTCCATCTGGTTTTTGTTTTTCCGCCACTTAGTCGTGTATGTGGTGCTGGGGATTGAACCCAGGTCCTCATACATGCCAGGCAAGCTCTCTATTGTTGAGCAACTGCTCCAGCCCTAGGGATCTTGATTATTCTTCATGGCTCCTCTTTCAATGTACACAAGCTCTCCATGTGTGTTTCCAGTTTGAGAGTATAGGTCTAAACACAGTTCCCTAGATTAATCAGGACTGTGGTCTAATTCTAAGATAACCGATCTCAAAATCATATATACTGTGATTTGTCAAGTATTAGCAAAAACAGCAGCAACAAAACAGTGGCAGAAGGTTTAAGGAAAATAGTAAAAAAGAGATTTTGAACTGAAAGAAGTCCAGCCATTAAGTTAGTAATTGTCTTAAAACTTTAGAAGACTAAAAATTTTATTTTAACAAATTACCAACAGAGTATCAGAGATTTACATCCTGATGAGGTGAGAGCCACTGGAGAACGGCCTTCAGACAACACCCGGGAAAGCCTCACATTGCACTGATTCTGCCTTACTTTTCCAAGCACCTCAAGGTCAAAGTTAAAAGCTTAATTATCCTCACTTTATCAGCTGTTTCCTGTTTTCTTTCTCTGCTTCTGTGCACTGAGTTTGCTGGTTAAAGATTGCTGTCCGTTCTTCTCAACCAGTTTTCTAATTGACAACATATATTTTTATTTACATCACAATTTGAAGTTCGGATGTGCTTCTCGTGGAACATCTGATTCAGGGTGATAGGAAGGGAGAGAGCTATCTCCAAGATGTGCAGGTTTACAGTGTGTGTACATGGCAATGCTACTACTCACTGTCCTCCATGAAACCTGGAAGCAGAGGCTGCCTAGAATTGTGTATCCAAGCAAACATTAACGACTTAAATCTAAACAACATGAACGAAAAAGTAGGCAAATGGAAACACTTCTTAACTTACCTTTCCTTAAAGTACTAATCGCTTCTTCATCTAGCCATGGTTTCCAGAGTTCGGCCACTGCATTGTACACTTTACTGGTGGCTATAGGCAGCTGATCCTGGACACAAACAATATAATCCACCATTGAAACTTTACAGATGTATGGATCAATTACTTTAAAAACTACTTGAGTGCCAATTACTATATCTGGCAACTGTAGGCATAAGGTTGAACCCTAGACAGATCAAGTTTCAAGGAACTGGTAACTTAGTTGGGGGAGGGCAAAAAGCTGCTATCAACTATGAGACACTTTGCTATCACAGCAGACCCAAGAGCTGAGAAGCAGAGAGATTCAAGTCAGGGAGGAATGCAGAGAGAGTTCGCACCCAGTAGTGACTTCGTCAGGTTGACAGGAAAGGCCACCAAAGTAAAAGAAATGGCCCAGACATGGATGCAGAAGCACAGAGAGCAGTGCCACAGAGAAAAACAGGGTATAGGACAGGCGTAAGATTGTGCTCAGGAAACAGACATTGAAGACAGGTTGGAGCCTGAACATGTAGGACCTGGTCTAGCATGCTGTGGGAACTGAAAGAACATGGTTTAAGAATTTAACAAAGTTGGACTGGTGCAGTAGCCCAGTGATAGAGCACTTGCCTGGCATGTGCAAGGACTGGGGTTCAAATCCCAGCACCAAATACACAACTTAGTGTTGGAGAAACAAAAACCAGATGAAATAATGAATGAAATTGACTCTCTCTTAAAAAAAATTTAACAAAGGTCCTCCAAAAGCTACAACTACTATGAAGCTTCTCAGCTCATTGAATAAGGATTTGCAACCAAGTGCTTTTGACATGACAAGTGTCTTTTTTTTCTTTTCTTTTTTTTTTTTTAAGAGAGAGGGACAGTGAGAGAGAGAGAGGAGAGAAACAATTTTATTTAGTTTTTCATGTGGCTTTCGTTGCTCCAACACTTAGTTGTGTATGTGGTGCTGGGGTTTGAACTTTTCTACTTTAGAAAAATGTGATATATACATACAATAGAGAATTTCTCAGCCATAAGGAAGAATGACTTTATGGTATTTGCCAGCAAATGGATGGAACTCAAGGATATCAGGCTAAGTGTAATATGCCAGTCGAATGTTCTCTCTGATATATGGAAGCTAACCCAAAACAAGGAAAACATCAGAGGAAAAGACAAAGGGGAAAGAAACTGAGGTAGGAAAGATGAGATAGGGAAAGTTCATGGAATGAATCAGACTTAACTTTACTAAATTCATATATGAGCAAACCACAGTGAATCTCATCAATATGTACATCAACAAGACACTAATTAAAAAAAAACAATTAGTAAATAACAGAAAGAGCAGTAGAGTAGAGGGAAGAGAAAGGTGGGGGAAAGGGGAAATACTGGGGACTGAATTGGAGCAAATTATGATCCCTTGCTTTTATAATTATGTCATTGTTCATTCTATTGTCATACATATCTAAAAAGAACAGGGAAGGGGCAGTACTTGGGATGGAATTAGAATAAGTTACATCCCATGCTTCTATAATTATGTCATGGTATATCTTATTGTCATGTACATCTAAAAAGAACCAATATATATTATTTTATATCATTTCCACATGTATATAATGTACCTAGACCTATTTCTTAGAGGACTTTCTCTGTCAACACTGATCAAAATTCTGATCGAAATATTTGGTTATTCTTCAAGTTAATTCAGGACATGTAATAACCAAATAATTTGCTTTACCTGAAGGTAATTATCCAAAGTACATTTTAAGTTTGTGTCAGAGATCAGGGTTACATACCTGAGAATTACACATGGCTTCTGCCAATATGGATTCTGAATTAAAATTGGTAATAATAGTAATAATATAATTTCACAAAGTATTGGCCATTTGTTTACTTTGGGATGGCTGCCGAAGAATACAATGAAAGTGGATAATCTTAAAATTACAGTCATCCTTCAGTATCCACAGGGGATTGGCTTCAGGACCCTCTTAGGATATTAAAAGTTTGAGGATGCCTAAGTACTGCATATAATATGGAATAGAATTTGCATAATATGGAATAGAATTTGCATAAACCTACACACATCCCCAGTCATACTTTAAATCATATCCAAACTAGCTATAATATCTAATCCAATGTAAATGTCACATATATACCTATTAAGCTATACTGTTCTGAGAATAATGGCCTATACATGTTAGTATAAAAGTATTTTTTGAAAATATTTTCTGAGGATTGTTTTAATCTGAGGATGCAGAGCTACATATATAGAGGGCTGACTGTATATAAAAATCACTCTAAATTTTCATATTTTAAATAGGAGAAATATGGGCACCAGAGAAACCGGGTGATTCATCCTGGCATCTGGTCAACCCCAGAGTAGGTTTTTCCCCAGGTCTTTCCACCATTGCTCTTAGGTCCAGTTGTCTCTTGAACCATTGCCACCTTCTCAATCCTTTTGAGTTTTGACTGCCCACTAATAGGAAGTGGTAAGTTTGGTAGCACTAGTCTTGCCAGTATTGGAGTAAATGGGGACCATGATCAGACAGCAACAGGAAGAAGCCCCTGGGTTGCCCACTGCCTCTGATGTAATGAGTAGGGACAAGCATGGCTGCAAGCATGTTTATGGAACTATGGTGAAGATTTATGAGATCTTCATGGAGAAATCACACTTGTCAGATTTGATTGTTCTTAATATTCTTTCAAATTAGACCCCATATATTAGTTTTTAGGAAAATGACTTGAAGAGCTTTATGTGACATTTGACATTTCTAAAACTGTGAGGTAGAAAAATGGCAGTTGTACAAAGAAAAAGGATTTTCAAATATAAAATCATAAGCTAGGGGCTGTGGGTGTAGCTCAGTGGCAAAGCACGTTCTTGGCAAGTGAGAAGCCATGAGTTCAACACTCCTCACCAAAAATAAGCTAAAAAGTGAGAAAAATATTAACTATTTGTTAACCATGTATGTAGCCCAATTTATCTTCGCTGTACATATAATAGGATAAGTTATGGTCGTTAGTATCTATTTCTTTGAATTATTATAAGGCTTGACTTGGTAAAAAGAAGAAGCAGATAAAGATAAATGAAACAAACCTTCAAAGGAGTTGGGAAAATGCATCCTGTGCTGCTACTTAGGACTACAATAACCAGCACCCTGCTGACTTATGACATCCTAGGAAGCAAGCTATTCTCTTCTCCAATATATTACTAATTCTCATCAAAACTTTTCAAGGCAAGCATTAATGCTCCTATTTACAAATGAGTGACCTAGTGATAAGGGACATTATGTGAATTATCTAAGGTCAAGCTCTTAGAAGCAGGGCAGGATAGAGATTTAAATTCCAGTGAATATGATCGACCTCTGCTGCCCCCCACCCATTTTCCAATCTGCCTGCCACCTACGCAACCTTAGGCTTCTGGATGCTTTTTGTCCCCAAGCTTTGACTACTGGCTAAGAAACCAGCTCGCAGATTCGCATGCTGTTCACCTCAAGACTGCGGGACAAACCCAAGAAGTCACTTGAAACTGAAGCTTGTCCTGGAGTAGGGCTTTTCAAAACCACACTACTCAGGTTAGATTAGCTAAAATAGTCAAACTATCATTCATCATCCATTTGACACAGATGGAAAAGCTATTCTAAGTAAAGGGGGAAATGTGGATAAAGCAAAAATCACATTTAGGGAATTCTGAGTATGTCAGTCTGGCAAGAGCCTGGGATAAGTTAAAGGATGTTGCTCTAAATGGACACAGGACTGGGATGAAAAGATTCAGATTGTGGGATCTGCCACGAAGTGCTTATGAGCATTTTGAAAAGCAACTCAACAATTCTGGGCTCCTTTTTTCTCCTCTTTAAATGGAGAGTTGATCCAGACCAGGGTCCATAAACTGTTTATAAAGGGAAGGAAAATATATCCATCAGGTTTATGGTCTATATAGTGTCTGTGACAAATATTCTGTTCTGCTGTTATAGCACAAAAGTGCCCTTAGACAATAAAAAATAAAGGGAAACACAATGTGGACCAAATTTGAATCACAGGACATAATGTGCCAAGCCCTGGACTAAAGAGCAATCTCTGAAATCTCTTGACTATACAAATCTGCAATTCCACACTACTGTAACAGGAACCTGTAACCACAATTGGTACCAGCTGTTATGCACAGGTACCTTAACAAATGGCCACTCTGGTTGGGACAAGGGCTACATAAGGCTTTAAATAATCTGAATACAGTTTCTCCTGTGAATCACATCTTACTTAAATAAAGTACATTTGAACACAGACTTCCCTGTTTGGTTGTTTAGCAGTTTATGGGTTTTGTTTTTAATCGCAATGAGAGAAAGCAGATCTTTGTGTGCCTAATAGAAATTGTGGAAAATGTAAATATTTGCTAACATTAATCTTCTTTTCTAACCCTGTCACAGGAATGCAAATGAACAAAAAATTATTCAAGAAAAAGGAGAAACTAGAGAAGATTTTAAAGGAAAACAGGTTAATTATCTACAAACTGGGTAAACAGGAATTAATTATCTACAAACTGGGTTTTTTGCTTCTGAAAAACTCACTATTGACATACCTTTTTATAAATTAATTTTAAAATTCTTTTGAAGTTCCCAGAACATTTGTCTTGCTTTCTTTGATGATTGTCACAAAGTATACATTCTATTTCCAAGAGACCCATTCCTGTGCCCTACTCCTAACTACTTACTGTCATAATTTTGATGCTAGTGAAGGGAAAAAATCCTCTACCCACTTCTGGACATTGATGTCACATTTACCTGTGGCCAGTAGTCGTGATTGCCTAGTGCAGGGAAAACCTGGAGATTTGGAAAGAGACTCTGGACAGTCATTGTCATGTTTGTGATCACCTTAATAACAATGTCTGTAGAGAGTTCAGGGACTGGAACATGAGGTGGACTATCCCTGAAAAGGAAAAGGAGTAGTAAAGAATAAAATCCAGTTTTATTAAGAGTCACTAGACTAAAGCACAATACCTTGCTGTCCCTATCACTGCAGACTTCCACTTTAAAACAGCAGGTAAGAGTTAAGAGTTGATGCCAGGTGAGGTGTAAGGTAGTGTGCACCTGTTTTCCAGCTACTGGGAGGGCTAAAGCAGAAGGATCACTTAAGCCAGGTGCTCAAGCCCAGGCTGGCCAACATAGCAACACCTTATCTCAAAAAACAAAACAAAACCAAAAACAACAACAAAAACTCCAGAGAGACAGAGTTGGTAAACCACTCTTCACCTACCTCTTCCCCACAGAGAAACATATAGAAAAGAAATATAACAAAAATGTATTGTAAAAAATAAACTGGATATCCCAGTCTATTTCATTGTCTGACTAAGACTTTTGAAAGGAAAAAAAAAAAAGCCAACCAAACAAAAAACAACTACTGTATTTGAAAAACACAGATTCTGGAGCCAAAAATTCTGGATGTATACACTGAGACAAGGTATTTAGATGCTCAGAGCCTTCATTTCCTTTGTAAAATGAGAATGATAATTATACCCACTATAAAGATGAAATAAGTTGCAATAAATAAATTAATTAAAACAGTACACAATACAAGCAAACACTATAAGGATTAGACACGACCATTATTCAAGGTACTCAAAATCTAGGCCTCTTCACTCCTTTGTGATGGATGGAACTAGTTAATTGTTCCAGCAGAAAATGAGACTTTACAAAATGCTAACTCCCATGTTGCCTTTCATCCTTGATTATTTAATCAAGACCAAAAATTGCATTAATTAATAACTTAAAATATTCATGCAAGTGTGCTGTTCATGAAGTCATCATTTCATTAACATTGATGTATTTCCAAAGTATGTTACAAAAAAGAAAACAGGACTTCAAAAATAGTTCTTATCTCTAAAAATGGTGATTAAGTTGATCAAGTATTTTTTTACTCCAAATGGTTCTTAAAACATTATTCTTCTCATGGAATTTATTATTCATATGAAGCTTAGGTCATTGCATTTAAATACTAAAGAATTTATTATATACATATGATAACTTACCCTGTCCATATCATGAAAGATGCTTCTTGTCCTGAGTTTTTAATAAAATCAAATGCTGACAAAATAAGTTGATATGGAGAATCACACAGGATATCTCCAAAAGGGCCAGGGTTGGAGGCATTTGCACCTTTGGACGAAGAGCACACTTTGGTGTGGTCATCTGTGATGTGGTAAGTAGGGTCTAAGTGTAAATCGGTCACATGCCAAAACTGTCCTGTTGATCAGAAAAGAAATACTGATAAATACTTCTCTTTTGGAATTCCCATACAAATATTTACACTAAGACTAGAGACAGTTCCCCCTCACTATGATGAGGAAAGCTTTAATAATTTAAATATTCTTACAACATGAAGTTAAATACCATCCTCCTCTGTGAGAAGATGAATTTTCATAGAATAGTAGGAAGAATACACAACTTACATATGTCAGAACCAATGAGCTTATTTGCAGAACTACCTAATATAGACTATCTAACAAAGATGAGTTTGCATAATGAAATTTATGGTACCTTCTCCTGAGAGGCCAATGATAGTTATCACACTGTATCTTAACATGTCTCCCCAAAGAATTTAAGGTTTGGGAAATTATTTGCTTTCACCTTGCAGAATAATTGACATATAAATAGGTAGTTTTTCAGGATTGCACAAGTAGGTAGATTGCAGAACCAAGAAATGCATAAGTTAGTTATTTTTAATATAATCTTGCCTTTCAACATTAAAGAAAAGAACATAAATCTTTAACAGTGGCCATATGCTCCAGATAGGAATTCCCACAGGTACTTAAAAGCTCTTTAATTGGAGTACATCTTCTATCATACACTTGTGCATAAAATGCTTCCAGTATTACAGGAAGCAGTTATTAAAGACAATGTTCCCATTGGGTTTTCAGGGAGAAGCCAAATCCATTAGATAGCATTCCTGCTTGGAAATCATCCTAAGAAATATCACTTCATTGAATGGCATACTGGAACAATCATACTAGTTACAGCTCTTTCTTAAATTAGTTATTATGTGCCAGACACTGTGATAAGCAATTTAAATATACTATTATTTCATTCTTAAAAGTATTCTATGAAGTGGGAAATCATGGACTAGACATTTGCTGAGGTACACACAGCTAAACTGATCCCTCTTTGAGGGCCCCCAACCATGCTTCTACATAATTGACATATAAATTCAGTGATTTTTAGCTTGTTTTAACATTGAGGGTTTTCCACACTTTCTTATGAATCTACGTGATTAAGATGCAGCTTTAACGGCCATAATTTCCCCCAATTTGGGGAAGTATGAAAACCTACAGGATTACAACTAATTTCCAGAGTTGCAAAAGAAAACATATTTCTCGTATTTTGATTCAACCTCTGTACGTATTTTTTGAGCATATTCTGTGCATGTTTTTCTCAGGTTGTCTTTTAACATTGCTTTCAAAATGACCTTCAAAATAAATTTTAAACACACGCATACATGCGCACAGAGAGTTTTATAATTCACTATGATTTCCACTAATTTCCATCAGAAACACAATGGAAGTGACAGCAGTGTACACTACACCAGAAGCAAGCAAGTAGAATGCAAAGTTTTATTTATACAAACATAATGAAACAATAAAATTCAAAGCTGGAAAAATAAAGTGAAAAGCTGATTTGTTGAGGTGGAAGGATGAGCTCTTTTTCACTGCTTCTTGCCAATGTTGTTGTTATAACACAAGTTCACACCTAAGAAGTGCCAGACCACAGATTCAGATGAAAGTAGACATAAAACAGTCCTTATGGTCAATTACTCAGTACTTAGTCACCACTTCTGCTATGAGTGATTAATTTGTTTTATTTCATAATTCAGAAAACACCTTACCATATATTTACAGTTTGGATATACTTTACCCTGAACACAAAGTAGAGATGACAGAGCTCAGAAGCATCCTAGAGGCTGCCTGTTGTGGTTTGGATGAAAAGTGTCCCCCAAAATTTCTTGTGAGACAGTTCAGGAAGGCTGAGGTGAAATGATTGGGTTATGAGAGCCTTGACTCACTCAGAGTTAATCCCCTAAAACTGTAGGCTGGTAAGGTGTGTTTGGAGGAGTTGGGTCATTGGGGGCATGCCTTTGGGAAATATATTTTTTATCTGGGGAGTGGAGTCTCTGCTCCCCGGAGCCATGCCTCACTTGTACACCATGATGTTCAGCCTCACTTTGTACCCCAAGAAATGGAGCTGGCCTTCTATGGACTCAAACCTCTGAAACCATGAGCCCCTAAATAAATTTTTCCTCTTAAAATTATTCTTTTCAGGTCCTTTAGTCACAGCAATGAAAAAGCTGACTAAAATACTGCCTTTCCTTGGGCTATAAAAATGTAGCACAACTCCTTCTTGTATAAAAATGTATTTGTATTATTTGTAGATTACTAAGGTGCAGCAAACTATACACAAAACAGTGTTATGGTGGAGAGCTGAAATTCCAGTGAGATCCCCTGACTTCCAGCACAACCTCCAACACCTACTAATCTAGTTGAGTGACCTTGGCCAGTTTCATAGTAATAATAAAAGCATCTGCTGTGAGGGTTAAGTGACTTGGCAGAACTAAATCCCTCAGAAAAGCACCTGACACCTAGTAAGCTCCAGCTTCCTTTAACTGTTACTATTTTGTAACTCCAAACCTTGAATTTGAAATTGAACTTTGCTGTTTCCAAGCAAGAGTTAAAAATTAAGAGGTACTTATGTTTCTCACATTTATACTTTACATGCATTAATTCAATATTAAAATCCATTTTACAGAGAAGGAGCTAAAGTACACAGAGATTAAGTCCAGGCCACATATATCTTACACAACAGAGCTAAGACATGAATTCAGGAATTGCACCCAGTGTTCATGGTGCCTTTAAGCGCTGCACATGCTGCCTCCCTGTGGGTGTTCAGTCACAACCTGTGGCCTCACATGAAAATACATAATGGCATCTATGTATGAGATGCTGTGAAGATTAAAACAAACAAGATAACGAATTTTTTAAATTGGAACATGCCTCCAATTGATATAGGTTTATATGCCTCCAGCATTTATAATGTTTGACCAACCCAGGCCCTCAACAAACATTCTTTGTACTTGATGACGTTTTAGGTCAAGGCAGATTTCAAGATTTCCTCAAGATCACAAGATTCAGTAATGAAAGTGAACCGGAGTCGGTCTCTTCCAACTCCACTGCTCTTTCTACTATATGGCACTGCCAGACGACAAGCGAGAGGCTAATTATTTAGATTCACTAAAGGATATCTTTAAATAGAACCCAAGAACAGTTCTCTGACAAGTTTTTAACCTAAGATTTATGAACAATCAACCTCAGAGGCCTCACATCCCACCACAAATGAAATCGTATTTAAAATGAGGTATGTGTGTCTGAAGTCATGGAACCGACCTGTGACTGAGCTCTCACACACTCCAATCCAAGTTCCTTGGTACAAGGTCCAGAGTTCTTTACACCACTATTGCTTTCTTGTTCTACAGAAAACCTTTAAAATTGTATGTTTTTGTATGTGTGTGTGTACCACAAATCTAGAAAAAATGCTCAAAATCATACAAGAAAGGCTTTAGTCAAAGAAAATATTATAATGTATACTGAAGAACCCACTGAATCATAGCTCAGGTGTTTGGACATGTCATTGTTTATAATGTCAGTTCCAAAGTAATCAAATACACCCACAGACCCTAATTCAAAAGAATTGGGACAAACAGACAGGTGAAGCTTCCCAGGCTTGCTGTGACTTCCTGGACTTAACAGAGCAGAAACTGAGACTGGGAATTTAAGCATGCAATACAAGTAAGGACAGTCATGGTGGAAGTAGTCAAGTCCAAGCACTGGGGACTTGGAGACAGAAGGAGGATACGTGGTCATATCAAGTGGAAAACTTAAAATAATGCACAGTGAAACCCTAAGTCAATATTTCTCTGGCCTTTGGACTTCAGTTACACATTTCCCTTCCTCTGCAGCTTCCCTAACAAAACAGGGGAAGTAAAAAGGTGCTTCACATCACTCCCAGAAAGTTCTCATTAAAACCAAAAGGTAGCTGGGTGCTGTGGAACATGCCTGTAAAACCAGCAGCTCTGCAGGTTGAGCCCGGAGAATTTCAAGTTCAAAGCCCAGCTCAGTAACTAAGCTGAGGCCCTAAGGAACTTAGCAAGACCCTCTCCAAAATAAAAATAAAAATTGAGCTGGGGATTTGGTTCAGCAGCTAAAGCATTGTTCCTGGGCTCAATCCTGGTACCAAAATGAATAAATAAATAAACAAACAAAAACAACAACAAAAGACAAAAAAAACCAAAGGGTGAATTTACCAGTGGTGGAATTCAATAATTTCAACCTGAGACATTTTTTTCTCAAAATCCCAAACAGCATAACACAACCCAAACTATGATAAAAGAAGAAGTCATCATACGTAAAAATTTGGGGGCGATTTCTTGTTATGACTGACATTTGTCAATCAGCAAAACCGATTTACAGTTCTTGCTTCCAACTGCCTGACAGCATTTGGCCCTGTCTCGGGCACAGGTCTCTGAGACAAAGGCAAGGCACTTCTCCCAGGGCCAGACTTTCCTGAAGTCCTGAGATAGTGGAGAGACCAAGCAAGAGTGACAGGGAGAGAAAGGGTAGGGCCGGATGTTGAACTCTCAACTTTGCTACTGAGGCTTAGGGATTGCTAACCCCAAAACGGAACGTCTGATTTTTTTTCCCTTCCAACAAAACAATTTTTTGTTAAAGGGAGTCAGGGAGGTCGAGGCTTCTTGATTTTTGAAACTGAAGGCTCAGAAAGCTTTGTACAAACTCTCACCACTTATTTAGCCTAGATGGGTGATTGTTAAACTTTAGAATCACCTAGAGGGGTCATTGAACACTGCGGAGTCCCCCATCTTCACAGTTTCAGATTCAGGGGATCTGGTGGAGGGCTGAAATTTTACTTTTCTAAAACGTTTACAGTGCTGCCGCTGCTGGTTCAGGTTGGGGACCACACTTTTGAGAGACCTGCTGACACAGGCGCGGTATTCGGCGTTGGAGTGAATGAAACTGGACCCGCAGCAGGGAGCCTGGTGGGCGTCAGGTGAAACCAAAGGCACAGTAAGGAAGGGGTGCGAAGCACCGCGACAGTGGTCGCCCTCTGGCTGAGGGAGTGACAGAGAAAGCCAGGACCTCGCGAGCGGGACAGACCACTCTCCGCGTCCGACTGAAACTTCCACCCCCGCGGCGAGGGGAGCCTGCGGGACCCCTCCGCGCTGGACCTGTTCATGGGGAAAGGAGTGCCCGACGTCCAGTCGCCGCCGTCCTTTCGCCGGGACCTGGGACTTTTCTAGCCTTCCCCCGACCGCGACGCGGGATGTAAACAAATGCCCTGCAGGAACCGGTCGCGCTGGCCGCAGCGCCCCAGCTGCCGCGGGTATTTCCCCCGCGCTGCCGCGACTCGCCGGCCGGGACGTGGCGGCTGCTCTGCCCTCTGCTCTGCCCTTGTGCGCTCCGCGGCCGATCAGCGCTGCTGGCCGGGGACCGAGGCCGCCCGAACCTCCGCGGGGCGCTCAGCTGCCCTGCGCACTCCCCCAACTTTGCGCGGGCCCTCGGGTCCCGCGCCCGCAGCAGCTCCGGAACGACTCACCCACCGCCGGAGCGGGACAACCGCCGCCAGCGGGTGTCAAGGGCAACCCGAAGCCCGGGCGGCAGTGCCAGGCGGCCAGCAGGCAGCAGAGGAAGGAGCCCCGTAGCGCCATGGAGGGCGGCGGACTGCTCCCAGCGTCGGGCTGTCAGGTGTCGCGGCTCCACTGGGACCAGCAGGTCTGGGGAAGGGGAGGAGGCAGAGGAAGGCTCGGGTGTGGACGCCCAGCCGATCACGTGCAAAGACAGATTCTCCAGCGAGTCGTTTCACCTGACCTTCAGCTGCAGTCTAATGATTATGTGTGGTCAGTGACTGACCTGGGAAGGAATGCTCTTAAGTTGCCAGTCCCATACACATCATCTGCCCTAAAAGCCACCAGGCCCTAAATAGATGAGATTCCCTGGCAAAGGCCTTGCAGAGAGCCCTGAAGGGTGCTTGGATGCATGGGGCAGCGGAAGTTTGGTATAGCACAAAAGATCTTTTCTGGACCAGCAGGAGCCATCGCACCTTGAACTCTAGATAGAAATGCAAATTCCCAGGCCCCACCCAGGATTTAATGAATCAGAAACTCTGGGAGTAGAGCCCAGCAAAGCATGTTTTCACAAGCCTTCCAGGTGATAATTAAGTGAGGACGATGCTTGAAAGCCACTGCTCAGACTCCAGGTTGGAGTTTGTTTGTTTATTTTAATTTTTTTTTTAAACAACAGACAGCATTCTCTCAGAATTGTGAGTTCTGGAGATGTATGGAAAGCATGAACAGAGGCACTTCATACTACACTTAAAAGGAAATTTTTATGACACTTTGGCAAAGAAGTCAGAATCTGCCAACTGTGTTGGGCCAGCATCCTGTGCCCTTTCTCTTACTTTTAATGAGTTACTGGTATCTTTAAGATAAAGCTAATACTTTGTAAGTCATAGAATTTCTTTGGAGAGTAAAATACCTTCAGAATTACAAACCTCACAAAAGTTATTGTACAGTGTGTTTCCCATCAGAGAAAAACTTATTTTGTATCCTGTGTAATTTAATGGCAGTGTGTCTCATGAAAGAGGCTTGAAATGGGAACCAGGGAACCTCCTTTTTCTGTTTCAAGTTTGGCCAGGGCAGCCCAAATATTGCCTCAACTTCCAGATGATTCAAAAGCAGCACAAGAACCAAAGTGCTTTCCACTGATGCACACGCAAATGATCCTTATAGTTTCTCAGCCACTGATGCACACGCAAATGATCCTTATAGTTTCTCAGTTCTCATCCTGTAGACTATTGGGAAAGTGGAGCAGGAAAAAACTGGTGAGCTTGTGAGAGAACAACTTTAAGGCTAGCAAAATAGCTAGCTTCTAGCCTAAACATTTTGAAAGACAGGAAAAGGGAAAATTGTAAGAATATTAATTTTTGCTCATTTTTTCCAACTTTCAGTACACTTTATTTGAAGTAAATTGGCTGTGAAATAGTTCAGTTACGAGTCATCAAATACGGCATACACATTTTTAAAACTGAACAAGTTTGCACACCTAAAATTATAATTAGAGGGTAGAAGTTTTCCTTTCTTTTGTTTTCCTTTCCACACATTAAGAAGCACACAGCCTCAGTGCCCCAGCATTCCTGGCAGTATTCCTCAACCTTAGGCCTGTATTTCTTTTTCTCCATGTCATAGGTGTATGTGTATATCCGGGGAGCAGGAGAAAACATATGAGAGAAGGGCAAAAAATTCTGGCTACTCACTGTGGGTGGTGTGACTGGGCTTCATAAAACACACATAAAATAGTGTGTATTGGGGCCAGAGTGGTGGCTCAGTGGTTATGGCTTTTGCCTGACATATGTGAGGACCCAGGTTCAATCCCCAGCACCACATACACAACTAAGTATTGGAGCCGAGCAAGGAAACCATATGAAAAGCTACATAAAATTGATTCTCTCTCTCTCTCTCTCATTGTCCCTCTCTCTCAAAAACAGAAAAACAAAAAAAGATGTTTAAGTTAGTTTATATCTTTGAGACAGTTCTTACCAGGCCTGTTGGTCAAATTGCCTTTTGGACTTGTTAATTTTTCCTTTCCTTTAACTATGTTAAGTGGAGTAGAGTGGGTGGTAAACCAGAGAAATTAGCACATTTACAGATTGGTATGGGAAATAGAATTGCTTGAAGAAAAAGGATTTGCCACCACCCTTTAAAAAACTAGGAACCAAAAACATCTGTTAATGATCTTTCTAGAAATATGCACGTGATTTACTTTGATCTTTAGCCCATGGTGACATTGTTTCCCATTTAGGTCAATTAAACGCCTTTCTACTCTTTACTCTGTTGGAAATTAATATAAACAGAATGTGATTTGTCTTCACCACAAAGAGTTGGAGAGAAATCTCCATCCTTGGTGTTGTCCCCTTAGTAACAGGCCAGAATCCATGCTTCTAAAGCACAGGTTGAAATTATCAGTAACTTTCACCAGAAGCAGAGAAGATGGCTGTCAGGGCAACTGGAGCAACACCCTCTCATTATTCTCATTCTTTCATGTTTTTAAAGACAGCAGTAGATGCCATAGGTCTGGAAACATTAGCAAGATTGTCTTGACAGTAATCATGTGCATTCAAATGTTAAATCCTATAGCCGTACTTTGTTTTTCTAACCTATGTCATGGTAAAATATATGTTGAACATCCCTAATTCTAAAACCCAAAATCCAGAATATTCCAAAGTCCCATACTTTTTGACCACTGACATGACACCCACAATGGAAAACTCCATATCTGACTCTCATGACAGGTCCCAATCAAAATATTACATGAAATTTTTACCTTGTAGTCTATATGTTGAAGATATATATCAAACACAATAAATTTTGTGTTTTGACTTGGGCTCCATTCCCAAGATATCTCATTATGTATATGAGAATATTCTAAAATCCAAAAATCTAAAATATTTCTAGTCCTGAGCATCAGATAAGGGATACTCAACCTGTAATACCACAGTCAGGTAATAGTGACTTCATAGTGAATTATGTAAGCTAAAAGAAGTTTCCTCATAGTTTCTGTCTACAAATTATTGAACCGTGAATTAACTTATAAAACCTGAAATCACTGGATTGATTAAAAATGAATATTGCATATTTTCTCTAAAAAATATTTACCTCTTGTGGCCCTATCACAGGGGCTAACAGTAAATCAATTCCTGAAAGAATAATAAAAGGGAAAAAAATCTTGGATTTTTGTTTCATAAATTTATTAAAATATTAATAATTTTAAGGTTTCAGTATTAAATATTGCAAAATTTCAGTTTTCAGTATTTTACAAGTTATAAGAACCTGGACGTACAAATCTAATCTACAGTTTCCCCATTAGCAAAGTAAAAATAATACTTGCCTTACTTGTGTCAAATTGTGGGGTTGAAAAAATGCAAAATAAAACAAAAAAAAGGAATTTTGTAAATGATAAAATTTAAAAAATATTTGCTTGTATATTACAAATGCAAGTCCATAGCCAGTTACAGATACTTATTTTGGTTTAGTCAGCTCAGTTCCAATCACCTACTTCCTCCCATTGCCAGGATTAAAATAAAGAGGAATCTGAATACCTTTATACACAATCTTTACACACTTCATTTTAGCACCTTTTTGACTTAGTGCAGTTTAGTTTCATTGTCTGAAGTTTCCTTTTAATATCCTAGGATAAAATCCACTTCCTTTACTTATTTATCTTCCAATAAGAAAATTGGATAAATGATGTTTTGGTTATATGACGCTTTAATTATATTTACCTTTTTACAAGGTATTCTGAAGTATATAACTTTGTTTCTTCAAATTATCTGAAGCAGTGAGTCAGAGGTTATGGGGCTTGCCTGAGAATGTGGGTTCAAACCCCAGCACCCCATACACAATTAAGTGTTGGAGCAGTGAAAGCCACATGAAAAACTAAATAAAATTGATTTTCTCTTTCTCATTTTCTCTCAATATCCCTCTCTTTAAAAAAATTATTTGTTTCTAACAGCAAAAAGTCATATCAGCAATTCAATTCACTATGACAAGACTTCTGTAGGTCCTGGCCAAACTTTTATTTTATGAAAGTTTCAAACAAAAATGTGGCATCTCCACATTTCCTGAGGGCTTCTATTTACTTTTTTTACTTATTTTTAATTAGTATTTTATATAAAGTAACAACTTTTCCAGCCTTCTTTTATGCCATAAGAATGGTTAATCTATTTAAAACTTTCAAATATACAATTCCTAGACAGATTAATGACATTAAAAACAACAAAATTTTATGAATAACATTTTTATTTCAATTTGATACTGATTCCAAAGGAAGTCATAAAATGTATGCACTACTTTATAAAAAAATTGTGGTAAGGTTTTAGTGGAAATTTTAAACCATGATAAGTTTGCATATCAAAATTGGGCTAGTTGCTTGGAGTATCAAATTTTTAAATCACTATTTTCTGCCTTCACACCAAGGATGACCTTCTATTTAATGATCCGCTTGCTGCAACAGCAAGGATAGGACAGAGATGTGAGGAGCCAACTTCTCTAGCCCAGAGCAGGAATTTTTCTAGGCCTTCTCATAGTAGCGAACAGCAACGACATCACCAAAGGTAAGAGTCTGAAAGAGTCAAAGGATAACCAAATCTTTTTTACACAGGAACATTAGTAGCTGAATTTTTAAATACTGTCATGTATATGACTTAATTATTACATGAAAGAACAATGACATTTACAAATGTTAAATACTGCATGATGAGCTCTTCTTTTCCTAAAGCAAACAAAAAGAAACCCTGATGTTTAATAAGTAAATAACACATAGACATTTTTCACATGTCCAAAATGAAAATGAAGCAGAAAACTGAGTTCACAATCTAAATTCGGGTCCAAAGAATTCTTGCTTTAAGTTATCAGGGTAACTGAAGTAGTCAAAGAAGCTGAGCTAAGGAAATAATTAGCTTGGATTCTTTCTTTCTTTCTTTCTTTCTTTCTTTCTTTCTTTCTTTCTAAGAGAGAAGGGCAGTGAGAGAGAGAGAGAATGAGAGAGACAGAAAGAATCAATTTCTATTGAGTTTTTCACATGACCTTCATGGCTCTGACACTTAGTTGCATATGTGGGTGCTGGGGTTTGAACCCTTGTACTCACGCATGTCAAGCAAGCGCTGTAATCACCCAGCCACTTCCATAATTGCCCAGCCACCGCTCAACCCCATTATTTCATTTCTTTGCTTTACATATTGTTAAAAAAAAAAAACCTTGGAGGGAAGGGGAGAAAAAAGACTGTAGAAGGGAAATAGGGTGTGTTCTCTCTTGTTTTGGCTCTCTGCATCAAAAGTGAATGAGATTTATAATATGTTTATAGGTTTTCATAGAATTTTTCAATCCATATCTAAATCTTTTTTTTTAAGAAAATCCAAACATTTGTACTAATGGTATTTGGTATGACTTGTTCCAAAATCAAGGAAACTGTTACTGACAAATGTTCTCATTACATTCTCATATTTTATTTAGCCCATAGGTGGTCAGGTGGGTATGATGTGAACCATCAGCTTTACTGCTCTGATGTCAAGTCCAGCCTGAAGAAAAACCATAAGTTCACTTGATAAAATTTGGGAAGGAAGGAGGTTGTGCTCGTAATTTTTGAGTATTGACCTGGTTTTCAAAGGCCTAGCATGCCCTGGTCATCCATTATTTTAAACTCCATTTCTGAACTCAGCCTTGGCTGATGACAGTCGAATGGGCCAGAGCTGAGCTCTCCCTTTTTCTATAGTCAGAAAAGAATGGTGTAAAAGCATAAAGAAGAACTTCAGGCTGGATCTTTTAGAAACAAATCCTTTCTTTGGTTGGTCATTACAGAAAAATGTGGGCAGGGGCTGGCACAGTGGCTCAGTGGTTATGGTGCTTGCCTGGCATGCATGAGGATGCGTCACAGGTTTGAACCCCAGCACCACATGCACAATAAAGTGTCCCAGCAATGAAAGTCACATGTAAAACTAAATAAAATTGATTCTCTCTTTCTCTTTCTTTCACTATTTCAAAAACTGTCTCTGCTTCCCGTAATAACTTCTATGCATAAAAAATTATGAATATGTCAGTCTAAAATGGCTCTGACTACAGTAGCAAAGGGGAAGACGGTCAATTTCTTAGATAACAACAAAAAACTTTCTGTTATTAGCTTAGTTGGTGCATGTAAAACAATCCTCTCCCTCAACACCACACATACAAAGGGATAAACTAATTTATGTCAGAATCCTCAAAATACCATTAATCAGTTTGCAGATAAAGGATCAAGATATAACATCTTCCCCAATTTGTGATGTTGTTCCATCATTAGGAAACTCTTTGTAAATTATTTTCTGTTGTGTAATTTTTTCATGCCTACCTAATATTGAAAATATATGTTTATAAAGCACCTTACGCATTTTAAAAAGAACTGGAAGTAAGTAACATCAAAATAATTCTCTGATGAGAAATTAAAGATTTTTAATTTTTGTTATACTTTTCTATTATACATTAAATTCTATGCATTGGACTTCAATAAACTTTATAAAACTAAAATATAAAATGTATAAAGTTCTCATTTGTTTTAGGAGATATTAGTACTTTTTCCAAGATTCAGTATGCTTTATGTTTTATAATGTAAGTCATGTGTAGGTATGTTCATGATTGTTTTTTTATATTTAAATTTCATTTGAAGGTCAGATGTTCACAGTAATCTTACATAAATTCTTGTTTTGACACCCATTGTTGGGTAAAACAATGACATTTTTAATAAATTTATACTTAATTGACTTAATTTCTTCAATCAAAAAACTGAGCTGAAGAAACAATTAGCTAGGGTCTTTTCATTTCTCTTGTTTTACGTATTGTTAAAAAAAAAACCTTGTTAGTGACATAATGCTTTGAAAAGAAAGAGGGAAGGAAGGAAGGAAGAGAGGGAGGGAGGGAGGAAGGAGGGAAGGAAGGAAGGAGAGAGAGAGGGAGGGAGGAAGGAGGGAAACAGAAAAGGCAGGGAAGGAAGGAAGTATGAAAGGTGGGAAGAGGTGGTAGAAACGGAAAATAAAGAACTCACTATCACTTACCACAACCATTTTGCCATCCTTAATTTCTCTTACAAAATTTGTTTCTTTGCCATCCCATTTCTGTACATGAATGAGTTTGTCTCCATCCAGGCTAATGACAGACTGAGACCAACAATGAAATGCAGAGTATAGCAAGAGATACAAGTCAGATTTCTGATAGAGAAGTCAAATGACAGGATATTTGAAAGAAAAATTGAATAAATTGTCATCAACTTATTATCCTATTAATTCTTTATCCTCTACAATTTCTGACTTCTTATTACATAAATTCTAATAATTTATAATTTGATTGAAATGTATACATCTAGATGTAAAAAATTCCTATGTTAGAAATAAAAATTCTGATCCAGTGCTTTCCAATTATCACCACTTCCGTTTAAGCAAAGCCTTAGAATGAGACAAACTAGTCAGTCCACCTGAGGCACAGAGGAAGTAAGCAAAGCACAGTCTTTCAAATGAACACTATTTAATACTTTCTGAAATACTAATTTGATATAAAAATGTCAAAAGCGCTTTAGACAAACAGATTTGAGATATGGGCTGCATTAGTTAATCCTTGTTCAGGGTACCCTAGAATACTACCTTTGGTGTCCTTCTTCCTGAAGGGAACACTGGACACATTCTCCACTTCCCAACCTCAGAAAACAAAGAGGCATTGGGAATCTCTTTTAAACTCCCTCCCCATCCTCACCCTGAGCAGCAGCAGCTTCTTACCTTACAGCTTCTGTCATCTGCACTGATTTCATCAAACTCTTCTCCCAGGTGGAAACTAATCTCTGTGTTCTTGAATGTGCATTGAGTCTTGATCACCACTTTGTCTCCTTCCTGACTTATAATCACTGTTGGTTTGGTCACATTTCCCACCTGCCTAGTGGCAAAGCCCACACCTAAAGTAGCAAAAGGAACCAGGACAGTCTCAGCAGCAACTCCAAAGAACCTCAGAAAGCAGAAATCTGCTTTCCAGTCCTGGAATCCAGGTTCTAAAGTATAAGTTACATTAGACTGTGTATAATGATTAGTGATCAGTGCGTTAATCCTACAGCTACTGGGCATACATTATAAGAGAATCCCGAGGAAAAAATGAAAAAGTCACAGGAGCCTCACATCCTCCACAGAATGTCAAGTGTTCTGTTATTTGGCCCTTGGCAAGAAAGCAGGCAAGTGCCACATTAAAAATCCAATCAGCAGAAAACGCAGAGCCTCGCCTGCAGTTAGGGCACTGTGATAGGTCTGTTTTGCTAACCGGATGGAGGAAGACAGGAATCTGCAAGTGTCGGAAGGTGCAGGTTGAAAGCAGAAGAGCAAGCCTTACTTTTACCTACCTAGAGCCTTCATATACTCATCAAAGTTCTGACTGTCGGTCAGCTTCCAGGTAGCACAGAAGGCCTCCACCATCCTGGCTCTTTCGCCCTGTAGCTTTGAAAGCAGCTAAGAGACAGAGTCTCAGGTCTTCCTGCCACTGTAATTCAGAAGACCCCTTTGCCCCTCAGCACCAGCTCCCGTCTTATGTAGAAAATACGCAGGCAAAAAGCCAATGAATTGAATTGCACACTCACGCCCCCAGTGTGTCTTTTCCCAGTAGGCTGTGGCAGGGGGAGGGCACGGGAGGGAGGGAAGGCTCCAATCCTCTTTGTGATTGGCTCAGGCCACTGGGTTAGCAGAGTAGGTCAAGTTGAGTTCCTCCCAATCCACACAGAGCACCTCTTAAGCCTGAGAAAGCTCTGCAGGGATTCAGTGGAACTGGAGGCAGGGGAAAAGGAAAATGAGAGAGGGTCTTTCAAGTTCAATGAAAAAAACTTGGCATAGACAATCTCCAACTGTGAGGGAAGAAAAAAATGCACAATAGGACATTCAGATTGATTTCCGTTAATGGCAAAGCTGGTTACAAATGAGGACCCCCTTACAGAAAACCACTGAAATGCCAGACTTTTCAGACAAAAGAGTCTGAATAGTGTACTTTATTTTCACTTATATTTACAAGGGAGAACAAAACGCAGGCTAGAATATGACAAACAGGGAAAAGAGGCGGGGAAGGAGGTGTAAGGCTTTCCCTGGATGTATGCTGGAAGGGCACTCTGGGTGTCAATGGAAGCTAACCAAATCTGGCCCCTTCCCAACACAAGCTGAGCGCATTTAAAGATCTCCTTGTTCGTTCTAAGAATGCGAGAACTAGACTGGAATGGAAAAGGGGCCTAAGGAAGAGTATGGTTAAGATTCGTTAATGAGGTACAAAAATAAAGACAAGAGTGTTCTTTACCCCTCCCCCTACTTAACAGATTATGGAATCCATGTGGAAAAACTGGACAGGAGAGCATTTAGTAAGATCTTAAATGACAGTCACTATAGGACCTTTTGATTTCCTGAGACCACATCTACATAAATACAATCCATGTCCATGTTAAGAGTTAGTGATCAGGGAGACAGGAACTGGAGGAGCTGTGGGAACCAGGAGAACTCTGGTTTCAGTTTTTCCTGTCTTAGGGTACCCCAAGAATGGCAAAATACCTTAACGGTTCTAATTGAGAGTTAAAGGAGGTCTCTGTAGTTAAAGGAAACTCCCCTTCACCCAGATATTCTCTCTGCTTTGCATGTGTAGACCAAAGATGAAGATCACCTTCCCAGGCCCTCAAGGAGTTTGATTTGGCAATTTTTGCTCTTTATCCCTCACCACTTAAACATCAGCCGTCTACATTTCTGCTTCTATCGTCACCAAATACAACAGACAAGGCTCAGAGCACTTCTAGCTAACTGCTAGCTACTTTCTTCAACTTTGCTGTCTGGAACGTGTTTAACTGAAGCTCAGAGAACTTCACCACACCTGTTCGACCTCCACTCTGTGCTGTATTTGTGAATAGCACTATCATGCACCCAACAACCCACACCAAAAATACATGAATCGTTTCTAAAACATGAAGCTCTAAAATCAATCTCAATGTCAAGGCCTTTCTCATTTGCTTCTTGAATAGTTCTCCATCATTTTCCTCTCATCTACATAACCACCATCTAAATCAAGCAGCCATTGGCTTTAACCAGATCTATGACAATAACCTCTTCACTTTCCTTTCAGCCACTCCTGGTTCAGTCCTTTCACTACACTGGGCCCAAGTTACCTGTCAAAGTACAGAGCCACCATCTCCCTGGAGAATAAGAATGTTGAGCGTATTTCATGTGCATCTTTGCCTTGTGTACATCTTCTTAGATAAAGCAACAATTCTAAACTTTTACCTATTTAAAATTGTGCGTGTGTTCTAGTCACCAAATTCTAAGTGTTCTTTCTGTATTGTAGATGGAAGTCATTTGTTGGATATGCATTTTGAAATAATTTATTTCTTTTCAGTTTTCCCTTTTTTTTTTAAGAGAGAGGGACAGTGAGAGAGAGAGAGAGATAGAGAGAAACAACTTTATTGAGTTTTTCACATGGCCTTAGTTGCTCCAACACTTAGTTGTGTACGTGGTGCTGGGGCTTGAACCTGGGTCCTTGTGCTTGCCAGGCAAGCGCCAAAACCGCTGAGTCACCGCTCCAGCCCCAGTTTTCCCTTTTTTGATTGTCATAATGGTTTCACTTATATGTCAAAAATTATCAGGTATACATATTAAATAAATACAATTGATTTTCTGTTAATTATACTATATTAAAGTTATTTAAGAAATTTAAATTTGATCTTGTCCCTCTCTTACATGAACTCTTTCAAATGGATTCTTCCTGCTCTCAGGTTAAAAGGCCAAAATTTATAAGATCATCTATATAACTTCTAAGTTGGAAAGACTCACTAAGAATCCATTGCCCTACATTTAAGCAATAAATGTTATAGATAAAACAACGAGAAGATCAGGCAGTGCCCTAGCAGGGAGTCACAGCCCACCCCCTAGGTCATCTTCATACCTGGTCAGCAGCAGGTGAGACAGGCAAGGCAGAAGCTGATCAGGAGCCCAGAGTTTTTAGACAGCGACTGGAACCTTCTAAACCTGAGAGGGGCACACGAACTTGGTGCTGTGGTGATGCGAGCATGAAAACCCCAAAATGGAACCAACCCAGAAAAATCAAAACTTGTAGAGTCAAACCCTTCTGGTGTCATTTGAGCCATTAAACCATGTACCTGAAGCAGCCTGATTCATGCTTTCATAAATTATCTTCTTTTTTAGCTAAAATTCAGAACACTATCCTTGTGAATCATTCTCTATGGAAAAGGTTCTCCAACTAATTTGTTTTTTACCACAAAACACTTATATATGTTTCATCTAATAAAAACATGTTTAAAGTGGTTGAATGTTTTAGTTATTCTAAAGATATTATAAATAATTTATTTCCATATTCGAAGAATGTAAGACCATTGAGGTAAGAGACTACATATTAAAAATTTTTTTTCAGGATTGAACCGAGAGTCTTACTCATGCTAGGCAAGTGCTCTACCCCAGTACTTTATTAGACTTTTCAATCTGAGACAGTCTTGCTAAATTGCTGAGGCTGACCTTGAATTTGTGATCCTTCTCATCCTCCTCAAGAGCTGGGATTATAGGTATGCACAACTTAAATATTTCATTTTCACTCTTTACAAATCATAGGTGCTAAAATATTTGCCCATGCCCAATTATGTCTTGTACTCTTTAGATAAAGAATGTGAGATGGTGATATTTATTTTAACTTGAAATATATATATGCCCATAATCCTCCCCCCCACCTTTGGTATCAGAGATAGAGCCCAGGGGCACTCAACCACAGACTGAGTCAAATCCCCAACCCTTTTTCATATTTTATTTAGAGACAGGGTCTTGCTAAGTTGCTTAGGGCCTTGCTAATTGCTGAGGCTGGCTTTAAACTTGCCATCCTCCTGCCTTAGCCTCCCAAACCACTGGGACTTGGCACATGCATGCCTGGCATATTTCCATAAATCTGAGTTCTTTATACCTTACGTGTAGCATGAAAGACCCACAATTTAGAAACATTTTAGTTGTATATCAATTATTAATAGCAGAGAATATTGTTATAGAAATGTCTGTAATAGAAATTTTAGGAAAAGCCACTTGACTATTTTGTGACTCCCTAAATTGATATATTTAACTTAATGTAAATTATTCAGAATATAATGTATTTATATCTAAGAATAATTGCTCCCAAACAAGAGCTTATTTGCTCTGATTACTGAGGATTTGAATAGAAGAGACAGATAAAGAACAGAGACTGTTGTGCTAGGAAGGATTCAAAAAAATAAATACTTTTTTTCCAAGTTTTCTAAACCTAGGAGTAATACATGATTTTAGCATGACTTGTATAATCCACATCCATCTACAAGTTTGAGAAGGGAAAGGTTGTGGCAGTTTGATCTCTCTCCTAGAACGTATGAGTTAACTAATGGCAATAGGACTCTAAAGAATCCATTATAAAGATTTACGCTTTTAAGTAGTGAAATAAAAGGAACAAAGGGAAAGAAGATGCTTTGAGAAATCTTGGCAAAATCTTCAAGTGAGGCTGAGTCTCCTGGCGCCTTCTTTCTCATAGGTTTTATTTAGAAAGAAAAAGAGTGCTAATAAATTTTTAACATTGTTTTTAGCAAAGTAAGCCAACTAAGGTCATGACACTATTTCTTATAAGATAACCCAGGATTATACACCAAGAATAGTTAAATAACATTCAAAGTACTTGCTTGAGGGTTTTTGTTGTTGTTGTTGTTGTTGTTGTTGTTACCAAATTATACAGGATAAAATGCTAATGGAATATATCTGTCCTCAGAAATGAAACATGACCATGCAAGGAAGCCACCTTGATCCACAATCTCTCCCATGATAGGTAATAGATAATACAGACAAACCCATTTAACTGGAGCAGTGTTACAGACATACACTAGGGGCCCACCTGTCTGTCACCTCCACGGCTTTCACCATCCCCACCCTAGTAACCAACCAGCTAAACCAGCTAGGTACCAGGAGTGATGAGCATCCCAAACTTCAAGCAGGGATTGATGCAATATTGGTGATGGGATTTCACGATGGTGAGGAACTAAGGGTAAAACCAGGGGCTTCTCTGACCCTGGGTGATGTGAAATTCTTACTTTATCATACTTTAAAAAACTGGGGACTCAATCAGGGAAGAAATGTATCCACCTGTGTCACAACCTGAAAAAGAAGAATTTTCGGACAAATGTTCTATCTTAAAAAGAACATTATCTGAGGTTTTCCTCTTTACCTCCCATTATCTAAGTGTTCTATTCTCCGCATTTTTTTAAACATGAAATATAGAGGACAGCCTTAGTTAGCTTTCAGATCTGACAAAGTAACCCAGAAGAAAATTTTTCTTATTCCAGCCTTAAAGAGTTCCAGGACCCTCCCTTCTCAGCCATTGATATGCCACAACTCTGCCAAGAAAGCTCCTCTCTAGTCCCCTCATTAATTTCCACTCGTCATTTAGAGTTTAGCTCATATGTGCTTTCCTCAAGGAACAGTGGTCTGAATCCCATGACTATGTCATCCCATGGTTTTATTTACATCCTTTATACATATCACAATTTGAATTAAGTACTTTTGCAATCACTCGTTTAACATATTTCTTCCTTCTAAGAGCAAAAGTACCCGGATGCATCAATTTCATTCCCCAATGTGTTCCATGGCCATTGTCTAGCATATCATGAGGTACACAGAGTGTGCCCAATAGAGTGGACACAGAGAAACAGAGTTTCAAAATGTAAGAATTTAAATTCTGGTCTATGTAGTCTTTTCCAAGTCTTCCAAACTTTTCCTCTCTTTGCAATCTGTATGACCCCAACGTAGGCTTCATCTTCATCTCTACCATATTAACGTTTGGGTGAAAACTAAGAATTTGAAGTTTTTAGAGTTTTTCTTTGAAGTGAAAGCACATAGTTAGCCTGAGAGAACTATCAGAATCAGGGTGGATTTATCAAAGCAAAAGTAGGGGAGCAGCATGCAACATCATATGTGGAAACCTGATGCCAAGGGACTCAAATGGAAACTGTCTTTTTAGTGGACCCTCTGTTTTGTTTATTATGAGTTGTTGTTATTATTTGTAAATCACAAAGTTCAAAAACTTTTTTTTTTGTTTCTTATATCTTTGAAGATTTCTGTTGTTTACTCTGTGCATGAAATTCCTAAGTAAGCTTTGAGCTCTGGTTACCAGATAGCTAGCTATTAAAGGAAGTTATTAAGCTAGGATCAGTAGAAGATTAAAGAGACTACTTGGTATTTTTAACAAAACAGAACTAATAACAGAGAATAAGATGCTTACAAAGCTATTGGAAGAGTTAAAGGAATAGGTTTTAGGCTGAACCTGTTTTAGAAACACTCTCAGAACACCACCAAAGAAATTAGCCTACTAAGGCAATAGTGACCTCAACTATTCCTCGGAAGCTGGAGAGGGAAAAAAAAAAAACTGCTTCTCTACCTGCTGGCTTCTGGAATATCCTGTTTCAGTTGTCATCTAGAATGAGGGAACTCACTTAGAAAGATTGATTCCAAAAAGCACACAACACGGGCCCAATTCAACAGCAAAAGGATGTCTTACATGTATTCTCTCTCGCTCCTTTGTTGAATTCTAGTATTACACAACAAGTATGTATGATAGTTAAAACCAACACCAAGTGTGGGGATTTGGAGATATTGTTTATCCTCTACTGCTTCTGCAGGAAGATAGATCAGACAAGCCAATCTACCACCCTCCATTCATCACTTAGAGATATGTGGATAGATTTTAAATGCGTGTGTATGTGTGTGTGTGTGTGTGTGTGTGTGTGTGTGTGTTTTAAGAGGGGACAGTGAAGGAATGAAGAGATTTTAGATGTCCACAAATATTGTAGAATACTAGTGTAAAATTGGATGATCATTGGCAACATCTGCAGAGATGTATGATTATGCAGATTGCAAGTTTTCCCAGACGTTTTTTATATAGGCTGTCTGGAGCTAAGGCTGAACTTTGTACCAAAAAATTAAAATTTTAGGTTGGAATTCTACATATGTAACGCATTTGATGCAAACTAGTCCATTTCATAGTGTCGGAATCATCTTAGTAAATCTGAATTTAATATTTCCTTAATGCTAAGTGAAATGTAAGGACAAGTGTAGTGTTGCTACCAGTCTCTTGACCCTTGGATGCTTTCAGAAATCGTGCACTACTTTTTGTTTGTTTTTTTTTTTTGTTTGTTTGTTTTTAAGAAAGAGGGACAGTGAGAGAGAGAGAAAGAAGCAATTTTTTAATTTAGTTTTTCACGTGACTTTCGTTCCTCCAACACTTGGTTGTTTGCATGGTGCTGGGGTTTGAACTCATGTACTCACTCATGCCAGGCAAGCGCCGTAACCTCAGAGCCACCGCTCCAGCCCTGTGCATGACTTTTAACATGGTTGCATCTGTAGTAAAGTGTCAAGTGATACTTACCAAGGAAGAAACATGACCTAACTATTCCACAGATAGAAATTGTTAAACAAATGCTAGCATGTAAAGCCCTGTGCTGCAGTTGAGGTTATCTGCAATCATAACACAATCTTGCAGGATTCACAGAGTTTAATTAGCACTTTATTAATTTTTATGGGGACATTTCTGAGGACATTGGAAAGTCTAGTTCCTAGAAAGCATCTGATCCTCTTGGGTGTTCCAATATATGAGATATTTTTATACTCATTTTACAGGAGAAATAGAACCCTTATGTAAATATTTTCCATAAAGCAGAAATTTTAGTCTTTTCAACACATTATCTTTAAGGCAATTTATCAGAGCAGTTATCAATACAGTTTGAGCAGAAATATCATTAGAAATTTTAAACAAGTGCTGGGCATGTTGGTGCATGCCTGTAATCCCAGAGGTTTAGGAGGCTGAGGCAGGAGGATCACTAGTTCTAAGCAGTTTCAGCAACTATGTGAGGATATACACAATTTAGTGAGACCCTGTCTCAAAATAAAAAATAAAAAGGGCTGGGGGATATGGGTCAGTGGTTAAGCACTCCTGGGTTCAATCCTTGGTACCAAAAAAAAAAAAAATACATATATATATATAAACAGGCCATTGAAATTTCTGAGTTTCCTCCACTAGCTGATTGCATAGTACTATATCTTTGAATTCCAGTATATAACAATAAAATAAAACTAGGACATTAACTTACTTTTTCTGTTAGTTATGCTCCTTGGTTAATGTCATAATCCTGTTTGTTCACATAAGGTGAATTTTCATTTCCTTGATGAACTACGAGATTAAATGTTTTCATTAGTGTAATAAACACAAGTGAACTCTGAAAATAAAGTCTGGGGCTCTGGAAACTTTCTTTCTTTTTTTTTTTTTTAAAAGAGAGAGAGGGACAGTGAGAGAGACAGAGAAAGAGAGAAACAACTTTATTCAGTTTTTCACATGGCCTTAGTTGCTCCAACACTCAGTTGTGTATGTGGTGCTGGGGTTTGAACCTGGGTCCTCGTGCCTGCCAGGCAAGCGCTGAAACCGCTGAGCCACCGCTCCAGCCCCTCTGGAAACTTTCTTGCATCCACTTCCCTGCTTTCTCCCACCCAAAGAAACCATCTTCTAGAATCTCATGTCCAACATTTTCTACATTTCTACATTTTTCCCTAAATATATATACTTATGTATGGTTTTTGAAATCTCTACAGAATATTGTACAAGGTTCCATAATATTCTGGAAATTAACTTACATGTGCAATACTTTCTTTTAGGTACAGAGCTTGAAATGGAAATGAGTCATAGGTTAAACTTCAGTTTTAGAAGGTACTGCCAAATTGTTTTCCAAAGTAGACTCAACAGTTTAAACCCTCATCAGTGAATTCACATCTTCCCTAATATTTAATATTGGTAGCCTTGTAATGTTGGTCAATCAGACACATATGCAATGACATCTAATTTTACCTTGATTTGCATTTTTCTAGTCACTTATGAGGTAAACATTTCTTTGGGTATCTGTTGATTTATTCCTCTGTGGGATTCCTTTTTATCTGTCCATTTTTCTACTGGTTGATTATGTGTTTCTGATTTTTATTCTTGATCCTAATCTTTATAGAATGTGGGTGTCATGAGTATTTTCCATTTACTTTCAGGTTCATAATGCAATTTTGGTAACCAAAAGTTCTTACTTTTAATATATCAAACACATTATTTTTTAGTTAATGTGCTTTGTGTTTTGTTTAAAGAAACAGCCTACTGAAGGTCCAAAGCGTAATCATCAATAATTTTAAAGTTTTAATATTTGAGTCTTTAACTATCTGGAGTAGAATTTTTTATATCTTGGTAAATAGGGATCCAAATTCACTTTTTTAAAACTAAGACAGAAATATATTCAAATCCAGAATAAAATCTGTGGGCATATCTAGCAAAAAAGGAAAGAAAAAAAGCAGAGGACATGAAGGAGAAAAGTACAGTTGAAAATGATCTATCAGGGCTGGAACAGTGGCTCAGTGGTTATGGCACTTGCCTGGCATGTGCAAGTACACGATTCAAACCCCAGCACCACATATACAACAAAGTGTTGGAGCAACAAAAGCTGCATGAAAAGCTAAATAAAAATTGATTCTCTCTCTCTCTCTCTCTCTCTGACCCTCTCTCTTAAAAAAAAAAAAGAGAGAAAAGAAAAGAAAAATGATCTATCAAAGCAAACTTAGGGAGAACAAATCTCTTTGGCATATCAATAAGTGCAAGTGACTTCCATTAAACAGGAACAAGAATCCATAAGGAGACTAGATTAAAATAAAAAGACAAACCAGATGACTAGAGAGGAAAAAGGCTGAGATTAAAAAATGACTGATATGATCAAAAATTTTAAAGATTAATAATAAAATAGAAGGGATTGGATCAGTATGAGAGACAGTAGTGAGCAGAGCACCATTCAAGGAGAATTTGCATAATGTAGAAACATCATGAATAGTGAGAGTAAAAATATTACACGTAAGAAAACGGAGATGCAGTCTAATTAGTGAAAACATTACTAAGAAGGCTATCAACACAATTGGAGTAAAATATAATAAAGAAAATTATAATTGAGGAAAAGTTTCTGTAGCTAAACATAGACATTACTACGTAAATCAAAATGCCACACATTACAAATCAAACTTTCTAATTCTAGAAGTATTTTTAATCAAATGTAACCATAAATATAAAAAATAAGGAAAAAGTCCAATAGACATTTAATCAGAGGAAAAGGTGCATAAAATCTCATAGGAATTATTTGACTGGATATAATGTTTTCCACTGTAGTATTTAGGTAAAAAAAAAAAAAAAAGAACATAGAGCTATGTTATAAAGGTTTTGAAAAAGTATTTTTTCTTCAATATATGTGAATGTAAAAAAGATTCTTTTGAAAATCAGTGAATTGATTGAGAGATGTACCTGAGAGATAAAAAGACTTGCCCAGCATGCACAAGGCACTGGGTTCCATCTGTAGCACCACCAAAAAAAAAAAAAAAAAAGAAAAGAAAGAAAAAATAAGAAGAAAGAGGAGAGAGGGAAAGAGGAAGGAAGAAAGCAAGCAAAGAAGGAAGGGAGGGAGGGAGGGGACAGAGAGAAAGAAAGAGGGAAAAGGAACATCAATCCATTGACATTCTCATTTTAATGTTTGTCACATGTTACCAGGTACAGGAGGAGACTGCACTGGGCAATGAACTTGATAAGTCAGTTTACTCTACAGTAATCATATTTCTCTAGCAGATTAGTGAAGTCTGATCGCAAAGACAGCTTAGTTTCCACTTGAGAAAAGATCAGGGTTAGCTGTCATATTTCAAAATCCTCAGGTTCAAGTACAGATTTTAAAAAATGGCAAAGACTTCAAGGCAGTGGTTATCAGTTTACACAAAGGAGACATCCAGATGCATCCTTTCCCAATTGGGAGGATCTTGGATTCAGAATTCAACCAAGTTCACAGTTGCTGTTGTTATGACTTACAATAGCAAGTGAAGACAGGCAGTTTTTATCAAAGAAGAGATGGGTGGTAAACAATTGATCAGTGCCTCTTTTCAAGATTTCCTTTCAATATCTTCTTTTCAAAACTTTAACAGGTTACAATTGAGTTAAAATGCATACATTTTTCAGAAAAGTTTTTATCATTATTATATGTAGTTTTCTAATTAAGCAACCATGAAGCTGTGGCTCCACCTACTCAAAACTTTCATACTTCTTCTAATAAAATGTTTATTTTCTCCAGATAACTCTGTGTTCTCAGTCCTTTAACTCTCTTCAAGACAGCCTTTGATTGCAAAAACAATTAAATAGAAATAACATGAAAGGAAAAGGCCTCCACAAACCAGAGATTAGCATTTTTAATCTTAAATCTGTTCAAATCTAGTACTTGGATTAATTAATATAGTAATCTATGACTGCCCTATATTAAAATCCTATTATGAGAAGATTTTCTTGTTTTGACTTTGAATGATTAACACCAGGTTCAAAGCACAGGATGCATCCTCAGGCAAGCTACACTTCAGTTTATGATCCAAAGTTTGGAAATGATAGGTTTACACTAAACCATCTTTTTTCCTTCCTTTCTCTTATATCCCAGAACGCTTTGGCATTTCTGCATTAGTTTGTTGGTTTTCATATTTCATTTCATGAAAACCCTGTCTGACAAGTAAAGAGATCTTTAAACTGTGTGTATGTTAACAGTGTCCTTTTGGGGAAACATTACCTAATCTCTCTAGAAAAGATTGCCTACTGCCCCCAGGATTCTAATTCAAGGCAAAAAAAGCAATTCTACCGAATTAATACTTGGAGATAGGAAATATTTTTAATTTGAAAAGGACTGGGGAGGGGAGATAGAACTAAAGCAGTTATGCTTGAGTTCTCAGGTAAATAAAGCTAAGTTTAGCTTGGAAATCACATAAATACAGTCAATTCAATATAATGTTACAGTAAGTTATGACATTTGCTGTGTTCAAAAAGGGGCCACTTAGATAAGATCAGTTGTTCAAAGATCAGATCAAGGGCTGGAGGTAAGGTTCAGTGGTCGAGTACTTGCTTATTACTACAAAAAGCAACAACAAAATCCCGAAACCTGACCAGTTGAACAACGAATGTAAATTATTTCTCAGCCTTGTTTTTCAGAGTCAAAATGAAATGAAGTATAACCAACAAGCCAAAAGTAGGTATAAAAAAGTGCTAAAACTCCAATTAATATAGAAGGTGGCAGGAACAGAGGGAAATAAGAACAAAAAACAGAGGAAATAAGTAGAAAACAAAGAGCAAAATGTCAGATTAAAAAACAATATACACTCAAGTTCAAAGTATGTTGTCCATAAGAAATTTACTTTAGATAAAAAGTCACGTTTTTTTAAAAGAAAATACATAGAAAATATATCATGCAAATGTTTATAAGAAAATTGAAGTGGTGATGCCATTTTGAGATAAGGTAGGCTTCAGGACAATGAAAGGGCAAGGAAGAATATCTTCTAACGATAAAAAAAAGTCAATTTCTCAAATATTATTTCTTGAAAGGGGTATGAAGGAATTTTTGGAGTGATGGAAATGTTCTCCTTTTGATTGGGTATATACATAAGTTAAGACTATCAAACTGTACAATTTAAATGAGTCCACTTACTATATATGTTATTGAACAACCCAGTCCTCGTGTATGAGGAATGTCCCCAAGGTGCCATGAGACCAAAAACAAGAGGGAAACATCTAGAATAGCACAGAGTGCAATTTGTTGATGGACTTGCTAACAGAAGTGTGCTCCTGAGTGGGCAGCAAGACCAATTGCATCCCCACAATTTGGGTCAGAAAGAGAGACAGATTTATGGACAAAAGCAAAAGTGACTTCATCATGGCTCAAAGGGTTTCATTATCTTCCCATAATATGGAAGAGTGAGGCATATTCCTAAAGTCGGAGTCAGGCTGTCAAGCCCCACATATGAGTTTAATGATTTTGTCTTTTTATGGCTGACTAGGAAACTCTGAAGGAAAAGACAGGAATACTCAGGAGCAGTTATGATGGTTACAATTCAAAATGGCTGCAGTCATGTCAAGTTGACTCTATATAATATATAAATTTTATCTTTTAAAAGTTTTAAAAGATGAAATTTTCAAATGAACCATAGGTCAGCGAGAGTAGCATTAGAGCATAGTGATTCCTGTTCTCTTTGACCAGACTGTCAGGGGCTATATCTTGCCTCTATCTGTTCTTTACCATATAAAAATTAACTAACTTTATTAAACTTCTCTGTGCCTTACTATCTTTTTTAAAATGGGCATTATTGTTATAAAGGATCAATGTAAGGACTAGATGAATTATTACAAATAAAGTCCTTAGAATAGTGTCATTGTAAGTACTCAATATATGTTAGTTATTATCATTTTCCGTATCCTCTTACTCCTGATTAATATTAGATGTTTATGACAACCTGTAACATTATTTCATTAAATGGAGAGAAATAAGAGAGGAAATAGGAAGAAAAATCATCTTTTTTTTTGTTTGTTTCTGTTTTTGTAGTGCTAGGGTTCTAACCCAGGTCCTTGTACATGCTATTGGGCAAGTGCTCCACCAGTAAGTTGCATTTCCAGCCCCTGGAAATAAATTTTGAAGGCAGGAATTAACTAGAATCAATTTGTATGTCTATAATTTTAACTTGAGTAATGACAACCCTCTTCCAGTAATTCAATTTGCATAGTGGGCACACACTCCATAGGGGCAGGTGTTGGCCAAATACTGAGAACGATTTAGAATTCTTGCCAAGAATTCTTGTTTCCTGATTTGGAAACTCCCAGGAGGAACCTCTGTGCTCTGCACTGTCATACTCTACATAAAGAATGTGTTTCATAAGGTTATTTGAATGAATTAATGCATAGGCGGGTGTGGGACTTGTTCTGAGTATATGAAAGTTAATTACCCTGCTTTATAACTTTACAGAAGAAAAACCCAAGAAAAGAGCAGAATATGATGTTGGTCCCAAGGGATTTTGTTTTATATGCAATTTTGTGTAGCTCTACCATTTTAGAAGTATCCCTCATCTATTGAGCAGTGGTCTCTAAATATTTGTTTATGTTTCAGATGATCAATAAAAATGTCCACCTCACATATGCACATTTATTTATCCATAAGTGTATATATTATCATACTAACAATGTGAACATAAAAACATAAAATATAAAGAGAAAGCAATGAATATAGACTAATAAATAAATTTTAATATATTGTTCTCCTAATTCCAGATGGCCTCATAAAACTGTGAGATACTATTTCAAGGACCAATATACACTTAGGGTGAGAGTTATCTTCAGTTACCAGGAGTGTATACACTAGATGACTTGTGTAAAATACTTGTATGCAAGATGACTTGTATTGTGAAATTTCATAGTCTTTTTTTGTTAAATAATTTATATTATTTGAATTTATACCTTAGAAAGTGACTGACAAGAATTTGATCTGAGAATACCTATCAGCATGCAATCTTTGTTGAGTTGTGCACACATTATTAACATTGTTTTATATCCTGTTTCTAGACTTTCTTCAAACTTTTTTCTCATTTCATAAGATTTTGTTTAAATCAGTTGGATACTTTCTCTGTCCTAAGGATACTTCTTGATCTCATGATGAGTGACAGGATGACATTGGCCTGAGTAGTCAAAGGACCAATGTCAATTCATGCATACATCTTAGTAGAGATTCAGTTCTATCCCATTGTACATAGAATTAAATAGTAATGAGGATAATAGTACGCAAATGCTTTATTAAATTGTTTGCAGGCTCATTGGAATTTGTGCAGTCCTAGCTTCCTTTCCCCATCTACCATTTAAGGGACCAACCATGAAAGAAAACTCAGAAACCACATGGAAAGGAGAGAAATTTTAAAGACAGTGATAAGAATTTTCAATCCAGATCTACATATAAAAATTTACTACTTTTTTCTATAACTGAACTAATTACTAACTCATGATTCCTTTTCTAATAGCATTTTATTTAGTTACTTTTCTGAAAGCCCAGTAAAATTTGTGATTATTAAATAATTTGAGGGTTTCAGTAAATAAGTTTTCAAGAATTGCCTCCTCCTCCTTCTCTATAACAGTGCATTTAATATATGAGGACAGACAATGAGTTGATAGGGCCAGGAACCAGAAAGTTGTCATGTTAGTATCACATTATCTAGTCCCCAGTCATCCTCTCTGGGGTCAGTCCTCATTCCCAGTGGCTGATTTTTGCTGTCCCATGTGAGGATAAGGGAGCTATCAAGAAAGAGTACAAGCCTTTGGACTAGAACAGACAATTATATTGTAATTCCACTTTATGCATTAAAGAAACTAAGGGAAAAATTGATTTTGAAGGAATTAATTAGCATTTCTTTTTGAGAGATGTGTTTGAGATGTTTATTATACCTTAAAGGCAGATATCAAGTAGAATTTTGGACACATAAGTCTACACTTCACAGAAAAATGAATCGAGAATGAAAAACATGGATAATAGGAGCAACCAGAAACATATTTTTTTTCTTTTTGTGACATGGGAATTGAATCTATGATGCTTTACCACTGAGCTACACCCATGATTCTTTAATTTTATTTTGAGACAGGTTCTCTTTATTTTGCTGAGGCTGTCGTCCAACTTTTGATTCTCCTGCCTCAGCCTCCTGAGTCACTAGAATTATGGGCATGATTCACCAGGCCCAGCTATATAATCAAGCTTTAAAGTCATGGCACTGAATTATATCATCTACCTGTTAGATTCCAAGGAGTGACAATGGACCCGCAGAGAAGTGATTCAAAAACTGAGCCTCAATAATTCCCTGGCATTAATCCAGAAAGTATAGAAAGATCCAGACAAGAAAACAGAAAAAAGGCCAGTGAAGTGGTACAAAAATAAAGCTAATGCCATACACTACAAGCAAAGGAAGTGGTGCCCCAAGAAAGAGGGGTGAGCTGTCAAGTGCCCGTGGGAAGTTGGGAAGGACAAGAGAGAGCTGTTTTCCAGGTTGAGTACCAGAGAGGTCACCGATGCCTCTTGATAAGTGATTTCCATAGGCTGGAAGAGCAGGCCAAAGAGAAACTAGAGAAGAAAGTGGACACAGTGAATATAGACAGGTCCTTTAAGGCATTTTGTCATAAGGAAGGACTAGAAACTGGGGCAGTGGGAAAGTGGTGCATAGTTATATGGAGTTATGAAACTTTTTTGTCAGTTAATATTATCGCATGTTGTCATGCTAATGAGCATAATGTGGTGGATAGGGATGACTATAGGAACAAACCATTTTGCTGAGCAAGAGAACACAAGACCTAGATGTAAACAGAAGGAGTCAGATATGATAGAACACAAACTATATTGCTACAGATGCATGTATGTTGGTGGATATAATCATAGAGGGAGTCCTGTTCTGATTGATTCAATTTTCTCATTGAAATTGGAAGCAACTTCACTCATAGAATAAAGAAGAGAGGTGTTGGGCTGGAGCGGTGGTTCAGCGGCTTCGGCGCTTGCCTGGCAAGCACGAGGACCCGGGTTCAAACCCCAGCACCACGTACACAACTGAGTGTTGGAGCAACTAAGGCCATGTGAAAAACTGAATAAAGTTGTTTCTCTCTTTCTCTGTCTCTCTCACTGTCCCTGTCTCTTTATTAAAAAGAAGAAGAAGAAGAAGAAGAAGAAGAAGAAGAAGAAGAAGAAGAAGAAGAAGAAGAAGAAGAAGAAGAAGAAGAAGAAGAAGAAGAAGAAGAGGAGAGGTGTTTGAGTAGATGAAGAACAAGGGAAAGAATTCATTTGGGAAACATAATGGAAGGCATAGAAAGTATTGAGGTCCTGTGGACAGAAGGCCATATCTTGCTCTGAGCTACTCTTTGATGTATAGAACAGCAGTTTTCAGGCTGTGCCTAAACCTGAGTTGCTCCATTTTGTAAAGCAGCAGTTTGCCATAAATGAATCCACTTTGAGTACAAGTGCCAAGGTAGAATGACACTCCTTGTTTGTACAATAAACACCCCCATCCATCCAGCACCAGCATGAGGCACAATTAATCATTTATATGCTATTTGTAGAAAGAGCAGACCTGAGAGCTTATCAACCTCACCAAGTGAGAATCCCCCACTCAAGACCCAACACAGTGGTACCTTGACCCTGTCACCTGGTCAGTCATCATAAATCTTGCCCAGGAAAACCACCATAGTGACTAACCTCTGATTTCCTGTCCTCATGAAGCTTCAGTAAGTGCAGTTTCTCCTCTCTGATGATCATGCCTAGACCAATCCAAGCTGAAACTAACACACCCACCCATCTGTACCCTCTGTTCTGACAACTCTGAAGAACAGTTTGTTAAAATCCTCCAATGACTCTTTGACTCTGTATCTCTCTGACTGCATTCTTGACACAGCATTCTATAACCTTGTGGCTGCTGTAACCCTTTCTTAGGCTTTCTGTGACCTATTTGTACATCATTATGTAAAGTATGTGTGATTTGAGTGTTATGGATATTAGAAATTAAGACTGCAATAAAAGAACTTGTGTTTGCCTGCCTTTGACTATCAGGTAACCCACAAACATTCAGTGGACTGCCACTAAAGAAAGTGGTGTAGTCTGTGAATTTGCTGTTACTCAGTAAGTGTTGACATTGTGGAAAGACACAAATATATTTGCTTTATATTAGCAAGATAGCTCGGTTAGGACAAGTCCTTCTTCAAAATCATGATTATAAATAAAAATTGATGCTATATAATATATATTTTATAATGTAATAGTTTATATTATAATATATTAAGATACAAAGTAATAAGACAAAACCAACAAAAGTGGTTTTGTGTTTTTAAGTCATTCAAGTACAGCCCAGACTAGGAAGAGACATGGGTCCTATGAAAGTTTGGTTTTACAAGGAAAGAAAATGGAAAAGCAAGGTCCAAGTGACTTCACAATATATATGAGGTAATATAGCTACGAGTCATGGAGTATAAGCCAAGTGTTGATAGAAGTGAGAAAGTGAGAGGTGAAAGACAGCACAGAAATGGCAGAGTGAAGTTCAGGGAGGCTCTGGGGGGTCTAAGCCTTGTGGGAGTGGCACTACTGGAAGTAGTGAATTGAAAAGAAAATAAGTGATTTTTAGGAAATGAGAAACTTTGGTGCAGTTATTAGTGATCAAGGACATAAGGGTTTTAAGATGGCCTGTGAATTCCTGCAAGCTAGCTCGGTGAAATTTTAGGGAGGTGGCAATAGTTTTAACATGTCCCTCAAGTTTTATATGTTGAGACTTAATCACCAATGCAAAGGTATTAAGATAGTACTGGAGGTGGTTAAATAATAAGGGTAGGACTCTTGTTAATGGGATTAGGGTCTTTATGGTCCTTATAAGAGAGCATGAAGAAATAGATTCACTCTTGTTTCAGTCACTTTTTTAGTGCTGTGACCAAAAGGCCTGAAAAGAACAATTAGAGGAGGAAAAGTTTATTTTCAGAATCACAGTTTCAGGGGTCTCAGTTCATAGACAACCACCTCCATTATTCTGTGCCTGAGGTAAGACACAAGGTGGAAGACTGTGGTAGAGGAAAGCAACTCAGGACATCATACCAGGAAGCAGAGAAAGACTTTTCCTCCTATCAAGGACAAAATATATACTCAAAAGCACGCCCCCAATGACGCACCTCCTCAAACCATACCCTACCTGCCTACAGTCTCCACCCCGTTAATCTCTATCAGGGAATTAATGCACTGATTAGGTTAAAACTCTCATAAGCCAGTCATATCACTTCTGAACTTTCCTATATTGTCTCACATGAACTTTATGAAGGCACTTCATATCTAAACCGTAACAACTCTCTTTCCACTCTTCTACCATGTAAGGAAAGCTAGATGGTACTGTCTCTGAGAAAGAGGCCTATGCCAGGCTTCAAACCTAATGGTGCCTTGATCTTGTACTTCTTGGCCTTCAAAACTAAGAAAAAGAATCTGTTCTTTTTGAAATTATGCAATGTCAGGTATTTTGTTATTAGTACCACAAACTAAAACAGGGTTGGAAAAGAGTTATATTAGAGCCATAAAGGATGAACTTATGAGTTAAGAGAGATAACCCAGGAAAATTGAATGTCAAAGACAATAAGACGATTTTTGATGATTACTCCCTACGGAGAAGTCAATGATTGGTCCCCAGTAGCTTTCATAGATATGGCATCATTACCCATTTTTAGAGGAACTATGATGGTCTCAGAACCCAGTGGTTCTCCCAGTCAGCCTTACATCTGGTATATGAGCCATAGACACAGTGCCATGGTAAATTGAAGTACAATAGGGGGCTAGCGATGTTTCTCAGTAGCAGAGCACACAGACGTAACATTACTGCCCAAGGCCCTAGATTCAATCCCCAACACCACCAAAATAAAACAAAACAAAACAAAAAAACCAAAACTATAATAAGACAATATGTCTTATACTGTCTAACCAATGTGTTTTCACCCTGGAAATTCCTTTTCATCTTACTAGTTTTTCAAACTAGATTTAGAAGACCCTAATGCTATAACTGAAAAGCAGGGGATAGGGAGAATTTTAGAAGTTAATGCTTTTGAGTTGACAAAGCCTAAACTTTATATTATTTTAAGAAAGAGCAAGAAAATCAACTGTATTTTTTCATCTGGTATTTGTTTCTCCGACACTTAGTTGTGTATGTGGTGCTGGGATTTGAACCTGGGTCCTTGAGTATGCCAGGCAAGTGCTCCAACCACTGAGTCACTGCTCCATCCCCAAGCCTGAACTTTTTTTTTTTTTTTTTTTTTTTTAAAGAGAAAGGGGCAGTGAGAGAGAGAGACAGAGAAAGGGAGAAGCAACTTTATTTAGTTTTTCACTTGGCCTTAGTTGCTCTAACACTTAGTTGTGTATGTGGTGCTGGGGTTTGAACCTGGGTCCTCGTGCTTGCCAGGCAAGCGTCGAAACTGCTGAGCCACCGCTCCAGCCCCAAGCCTGAACTTTTGAACTACAAAACTCTAAGACCTTGAAGGTCAGAGCATGTGACACTGAACCAGAAAAGCTGGTGGATTTGAGGGAAGGAGATAGGGAAAAGGTACCTGAAATCAGGTACATGAGGTATGACACATTAATCAGCTACAGACAAACCTTGAATGAATTGAAATTAGCTAGACTTGACACAGATCTCCTAATTGAAGCTAAGTTTGAATTTAGAAAAATAAAGTTACATTTATTGTATAACTGAGTCTAGAGGACTAATAGTGGTATCCATTATATACAAGAACCTGCCTGTGACAAATGTGTGCCCACAGAAGCAAGTAATCTTGGAGTGACAGGTGATGGAGAATTGAAATATGGAGTTGAGACCAACTCAGAAGTCAATATCAATTCCAATTCCAGATAAACCATCGGACAGTGGTAGTACTGCAACTATGCAAATTACTGAATTTCTTGGGTGGATACATAGGAATCTATGCAAGGAAAAAAACTAGAGTCAACAGAGCCTTATGAATTGCCACAAAGGTTCAATTCCCCAAATCAATGGAAAACAATTAAGTGTAAGGAAAGAAGTGAATGAAGGAAATAGGGGAGTGGAGGCTCAATAGCAACACAGGTTTATTGACAAGAAAACTGCAGAAAGGGGCCCAGTAGAGTCTGGGCTGCTTACAACCTGGGGTAGATAATAGAGGGAATCATGGGGAGAGGACCAAGGTGCAAGTTTTCTGATTAAAACAGGAGTTTTGGTAGAGTGCATTTTTTCTTTTCTTTTGTTTCTTTCATTTTTTTTTATTTGTTCAACATAGTCTTACAAATTGGAGAGAATCATTACATATTCATGCATACATGGATATTGACAAAGTAAGTTAAGGCCAATCCTAGTCCAAGATCTCCCCCACTTCATCCATTCCCTGATCTCATGTCTCCTCTGTAATATTCCCATGCTACAATTGGAAATGAGCATGTATATATGTATATTATGCTTCCCTCCCTTCTCCCCCCACCTTCATAGTTATGGTTCCCCAAGCTTAGATGAAATTTCAACTATGGTGAGTTTATTACTTAAACTTAGCTAACTTTCATCCTGTCTTAGGTTTTACTCTAGCTTCCACATATGAGAGAAAACATTCCTCCCTTAAGGCTGAATGTTTGGGATATTTCATTTGGCATCATTTTTTTTTTCCATTTTCATCCATTTGGCTGGGAATGATATCATTCTTTTTAATAGCAGAGTAGAACTCCCATTGTACATATATTCCACAGTTTTTCAATCCATTCATCCAGCAAGGGGCATCCGGGTTGGTTCCATAGTTTAGCTATTATAAATTGAGCTACTACAAACATTGATGTAGCTGTGTCTCTGTAATATGCTAATTCTAGCTCTTTTGGGAAAAGAACCTGGAGTGGGATAGCTGGGTCATAAGGTGGTTCCATCCCTAGGTTTTTTAGGAGTCTCTACACTGTTTTCCAGAGTGGCTGTACAAGTTTGCAGTCCTACCAACAGTGTGTTAAGTGTTCCTTTCTCCCCACAACTCCTCCAGGTTCTGACTGGAGGGACTGGCTGGGGATGAGAAAGAACACAGGCAGGAGATCCAGGTGGAGCGGTCTCACTCTATTCAAGCTTTACATCTCTTTTTATAATCCTACTAAGGGAGTTGCCAAGGGTTATGCAGATTTTGAGTACAGACAAACAACTAGGGAACAGCCTGTGGTTAGGACATTCCAACCCACCTAGATCTTCTTTTGCACAACAATTAGCAAGCTTAACAAAGCACAGCAGCGACCTAGCAGCCCTTCCTGAAGGAACTTATGCAAATAGTAACAAGATCACTCTAGGGCAGCTGATGAAATGGAGTGAAGGTCAGACCCCAACACTCCAGCATCTGTTATTGTTTATATTCTTCACTTTTGCCACTCTGACTGTAGTGAGGTAGGATCTTGGTGCAGTTTTGATTTGCATTTCTCTGATTGCTACTAATGTAGAGCATTTTCTCATATATTTGTTGGGTTTTTGGACTTCCTCTGTTGAGAAGTTCCTGTTGAGACTGTAGTCAAGAGTGTCAAAAGAGTGTAATTTTTCTGATAAGGGTCCCAGAGTCAATAGACTATGGCAAGAGCCTGAGTCAGGAGATTTGAAAACAGTGAGTAGGGGTTGCTGTCTGGCTCACCTGAGTGGTTTCCCGTAATTTTCCACATCCATCACTTAGGAATGGTGAAAATTCTATTTAAAGCCAATTCTTTAAGTTCTGAATTTTAAAAAAGAATTAAAAAATAAAAAGTTATCTACAGAAACACAGCAAGACAGAGCCCCAGTTGTCCTGCAGGACACCCATAAAGTGGTAGTAGTGTAGGCTGCTGAGCATTTAGTCTGAAGTAAAGCATCTTTCTTCTTTGCCTTTATGAAAACAGAATTTTGTTTTTAGCTGGGCTCTTAAAAAGAAACCACAGCTAAAAGCAACCGAAACCAAATAATTTAGAGGATTTAGCAAATCAGAGAAGGACCCCTGACACTCATTAGCCTAAATTAAATCAATACTTTCTAAACTGGGAAGCTGATAACAAAACACTGGCAATAGCCAAGCAGAGAAAGTAGATCCAGCTAAAATTTTGGTCTGGGAAACTGGCTTTATTGTAAACTCTAGGTGGAGTGCCATAAAGCTTGCTTTCCTAGGATGATCCCAATTTGACACCTATTGTCCTGGAATAATTATAAACAGTGTTCCTTTTGACTTTTTTTCTTTTCTTTTTTCTCTTTTTGGTACTAGAAATTGAATACAGGGGTACCTTACCGGTGAGCTACATCCCCAACCCTTTTAATTTTTTGTGGGTCTCATTGAGTTGCTGAAGCTTGTCTCAAACTTGTAATCTCTTGTCTCTGCTTTTCAAAGAGCTGGGATTACAAGTGTGTGCCATAGCATCTGTCTTCCTTTTCAGTTTCATAAGTGTCCCAGCTTAGACAAGAGGTATAGGGCACCACAGAAGGAAAGCCAACAGTTCACCCCTTATGCAAGAGGCTTCCTCAGGTTTTATTCATGAATGAGAACTACTGACTGCATCATGACTAGAATCTTCAGGAGAGTCAAGGAGGAATCATAGGGTTTAGGCCAGCATTTAGAGGAAGGAAAACTTCTATAAAATGACTGGCAGTTCAGGCAAAAGAACTGCATTTGAAAACTAGTGTCTAGGCTTCACCCTGGACAGGGATTAGGAAATGTCACTCATTGAATCACATACTAGTGCAACACTTAGGGACTCACTACACTTGGGCAATAGATTCTGTACAGAAAACTATTTCTGATCCTTTTAGAGATTGCATATGGGCATAAACATATCCAAATGAGAACTCAGCTTTTTTTCTCAGAAAACAGAGTTACTAGAATAACATAACATTTTGAAATTCACGTCATTAATTTTGGTTTTTGGCCTTTGTCTTGATTAAATTAGCAAATTAAAAATGTTGCCATGGAAGGCTTGCTAACAGAAAAACAAGAGGTGGGAGTGGGAAGGAAAGATGGAATGGGGGTGAATTGTCAGATACAGAGGTCATAGCATTTGGTTTGGTGATTCGAGGACATAAATAATGGGCCTAGAAAAATACCTGTTCCCCAGCTCAGATTTTGTAAAACTGGTAGGAAACAAAGATTACCTGTGCTGGAGCACAGGGATTTAGAGAAGAAAGAGAAAGATGAGTAAGGAAACCAGAGAGCTTGGACGTTGGTGAGTCTCAGAGGAGGCTAGTGTCCTTCATGTGCCTTTTTCCCCAGGCTGAATCCAGGGTAGAAGTATAAGACAGAGTACTTTTCTAAATCTGGAAGGATCTGAGAGATGAAGTTTGGACCTCAGTTGCCAGGTAGAAATAGAGGTAGCAAAATGTGTTAAGTTCTCCTCTGAGCCAGAATTTAGCAGAGGATTAGAAACTATTCACAATTCTAGTTCTCAATTCTCAGCTAGTTGAATTGTATTACAATTCAGGTTCCATCTAAAAATAATATAAATTTTGCTTAATACTATAAATTGTTCATCAGCTACCTTGTGAACAAAATGAGGTCTTGTTCCTGCCCCTCTGTTCCATCTTAGAGTACTAGAACTTAAGAAAAACAGTGAATGCCATTTTGACTTGAGGTTATTACTGGAGCCACAAATGATAAACGAAAAGAAGCAGTATGCTTAGTATTATAGGAAGTGATATTGTATATGCAAAAATCTACTGCATTCTTCCTATCTGTGATATAGACTTTGACAAATTAGTTTGTTATCTGAGCTAAATGTCTCTCCTCAGATCTTCCCTGAACTCCAAGCAATGTTTGTCTATGCTATTGGCAAGGAAACTACCCACAGACATTTGTGGAATTTAAATAGAGCCTTTCATTTCAAGAATATAGGACATAGACACGGTGATATATAGAGAAATGATTCCCAGGATCCTGTATTGTATTTATCACAAGAATAGGTATTTATAAAGGTATTTATTTAAATACTTGTAAGTATTTATAAGTCTCTCTGTTCCATCTCAGAGCACTCAAACTTAAGAAACAAAGATATAATTCTTTTTCCTAAATAATATGGAAATGTTCACATATATTTGAATGTAGCCAGAGGATATGAACTACTTCTTACCTACCATTGTTATTATCAAGGTTGTTTAATAAATATGAGCAACATTATAAAACATTTTTACAATTCAGAAAATAAGGTATCTTCCTCTTACTGATTTGCTGCTCTGATGAGTATGGATATAAAGTTCTTTTCCTTCCGTTGAATTCCATTGGGTTCAGATGGGGATAACTCTGCTCTTTGTTCCACTGGGAAGAACAGGTCTCAGTAGTGGCCAATCCAAATATTTCCTTTCTAAGACTAAAATGTTCAGTTTGCAAGCACACATCTGAAGTCAGAAAGACCAAGATCAAATCATCTCAGAAATCATTTGCTGGAATTCTGTGGGGTGATGGTGGCAGTCTTGTCCACCTGAGAGATGTCTTAACTAGGAGTTGACTCTGAGGCTGCTGATGGACATCTTGCCTGCCACACATCAAGTCCTACTGTGAAAAATCAAGCTAGAGAGAGACAAGCAGAACCAAGGGAGAGAGTCTGAGCCCTGTCAGAAAGCTTGAGCTCCTGGACATGGTTGTGAATAAGATCAAACAGATACAGAGGAGAAACAGAGTCAGAGACTAACAGCATCACCGAAGCTCTTAAACTCCTTTTTGCAGAAGCTGTTTTCACCTTTGGATGTACAGATTTAGTTACATGAATCAGTAATTCTCCTTCTCTTTTTGCTTAAATTCCTCTTGAAATCAAAGGGCACTTAAAGAATAAACTATAACTGATGATTAAATAGAGTCATAGAACAGATGCTACCTAGGCATGGTAAGTAGGGCTGGAGAAAGATGGAGTACGACCACGGGTTCATATTCTTAGTCTTGACATGAGCTATGCAAACTGCACCAGGATGCAAAGTGAGTATGGCAGATTCTCCAGCCAGGTTTGTAGAACTGGGACATCAATGAAACACAGGTTAGCTCAATTACAGACATGTTAATTGTGATTAGTGGGCTGAAAATAATGGAACTATATCTGTTATGAAGGAGATGGAACCACACAAAAAACAAAGTCACCATTGGTACTTCCATCTCTTCTACCTATACTTCTCACTGGTTTGTACCTTTCAGAGAACTCAAAATCTAGGCCTTGTGGGACAGGTTTCACTATTCCAATTATTTCAAGAGATAGATATTTTAAAAAGTTATGAAAAGATTATTAAGATAATACTCTTTATGAAAAACTTATGGAAAAATTGAGTACTTGAGAAAAATCTAATTTTAAACTAATTTACTGAGGAATGATTAACATACAAAAAGCAGCATGTATTTTAACAGGTATCACTTGATGAGTTAGGAGAGAAGTATACACTGTGAAGCTATCAACATTATCTATGCCACAAACATATCTATGACCTCCAAAAGTTTCCTACTATCATCTTATTTATCATTCTTATTATTATTTGTATAATTCTTAACATAAGATTTACCCTTTCAGCAAAATGTTTAAAAATTCATTTTAATTAAACAATCTCTAAAAGTATTAATACATATGCAAGAAATTATAAAATACAGTAAGAATAAAGCTTGATATTTTGTGGGTTTTTTAAATCCACTTGACTGTAAAGAACAAATTTAAAAGAACAAATCATTATATTTAAAAATCCTGATAATCAGCTGAGAGAGCATATAACTTTAACAGAAAAGTCAATTCATTCATTACAAAAGAGCTGCAAAGAAATACTAATTTGTTTTTGGAGTTTTTGCTTTTGTTTTTTAAAGAGAGAGAGGGACAGTGAGAAAGAGAGAGAAAGAGGGAATCAATTTTATTTAGCTTTTCATGTGGCTTTCATTGCTCTGATACTTTGTTGTGTACGTGGTGCTAAGGTTCGAACTCATGTCCTCGTGCATGCCAGGCAAGCACTGTAACCACTAAGCTGCAGCTCCAGCCCTCTAAAATACTAATTTGATTAAAATATTTTATGACAGTACATTGGAAACCTAGATTTAAATCTGTTCATGTTTTAAAGGAATTTAGAATTAACATAGGAAAAAGTTTTCATGAGAGAACATTATGATAGCCAGCTTTTTAGAAACAAGCTGTCATCCTCACACCAAATTAAAAACTTGGGATGGAAATCTTTTATTCAGAAATATATTGTCAAAAAATCTATAAGATACTAAAATGAAGATATAGATGATATTGATATAAATATTGGTTATATGAAGATTCATTATTATAGTGTCTGTTTATTGTGCATAATTTATTGTGTTGATAAGGTGTTTTCTTAGTTAAAAGATATGCTTCATATCTACCACTCACATATTTCTTGGAGGTTAAGTTTTGTAACTCTAAGTAGCTATATATTGATTATAAATATGTTAAAGAAATTCCAAGGATCCTTCAATAATCTTACAACCTTAATTTATAATATCCAATTCTATAATATCAAAATATTTACATAAAAAATAAATAGCCATGCTCACTGGTGCACACCTTTAATTCCAGTGGCTCGGAAGGCTGAGGCAGGAGGATAGCCAAGTTCAAAGCCAGCCTCAGTAACTTAACGCCCTAGGCAACTTAGTGAGACCATGTGTTAAAATGAAACATATAATTCGGGCAGGGGATGTGGCATACCGGTTAATAATCCCTGAGTTACAATCTCAGAGACTTAAGGGCTGAATGGTTTCTCTCCTCTGTGGATGATAGACTACATCAAGAAGCAGTATATTAGATGGCTAAGCTAATAATAACCTCAAATTGTATGATTCTTAATGCAACAGGGGGATGATTGCCTAGGATAACTGGTGGCATAGAGTGGGGGACAGGGTGGGGGGAGGGCTTAGGAAGAATATCTAGGAGACTGGAGGGTGGGAATATGAGGCAATCATCTCAGAAGGAGATCTCTGACCTCCACGAGATATCCATTTAACTCAGGGATCTTCTAGGGGAAACAGCAACATGGGGAACCCAAGCTGGGTATCCATGACATGGCATTAGCCTTGGATAGCTAAGTATATATACATTTGTTCTTGATTTCTTGACAATGTTTCCCCCTCAATTGTAACTCCATATTCACCTAATAAAAAATAAAAATAAATAATCCCTGGGTTAAATCCTCAGTGCCAAAAAAATACAAAATAAAAACAGTGGTCGATTCATTCAGCTATTTTATCTGAAGATTTATAGAAGATTTCAATGTATTTACAAATTATATAGTTTATTTATTTATTTATTTTTTGCTCTTCTGGGTATTGAACCCAGGGCCTTGAACATGCTAGACAAGTGCTTTACTATTGAACTCCATCCCCAACCCATAAATCATATAGTTTATTGAATTTAAGTTAAACTTGCAAGTATTTTGTCTTTAAAAAAGTATGTACTTAGGACTTTTGTGGGCATTATTATTATTTTTTTAAATTAACACATTTCCAGAACATAATTAAATAAATTTCTTTATTTTTACTTACAAAATTTCATGTTCAAAATTTCAAAATTAGACATAGAATTTACTATTTAACAGTGGTAAATAATCCCCTTTACTGAACATTAAGTTTTAAATTATTTAGATTTCTTTTGTTCTTATGTTTGTGCGTATAACATAACTGTGGGTATGCACATATACACATTCATCTCATAGAAAGAAATATTGAGTCAAAATTATACCTGTATATGTATATGTGTATGTGTGTGTGTATATATATATACACATATATACATATGTGTGTGCATATATATATATGCATTTTTCTTATAAAATGAGATCTTGAATGAAAACAATTTAGAAATGAACTGCCTTTGCTGTTCTTGAAATCTAGGAGCTTTAATTCATTGTTATTCCCAAACTCAAATTGCTAGAAATTTGAATGTTTTAAAATGCTTCTGTTTTTAAAAATTATATAAAGCATGTTAGAAGAGTATTTAACATTTTGTCAATACATTTATTCAGTTGCTTATCAAATGTTTTCCCTCATCTGTGGAGGGTAAAGTAAAACACAGGCTTGGAAGAAAGGTCAAGCTCATGTACTAGACTCACCAAAGTCAAAGTCAAAGTGACACATAATCTAGGGGAACCATAGATATGGGGGGGGGCAGAAGAAAGAGGTAGGAGGAAGGAGAGAGGGAGGGATGATTGGAGGGATCTAAGGGGATAATCAACAATGTAGCTTACTCTGAACACAATAATACTGGGAGACTTTAATAATCTCCTCTTTCACCAATTGACAGATAGTCAAAGCAAAAACAAAAACAAAAACAAAATCAAAAACCCAAAGAGATCATCAGTCCAAACAACTCCATAAAATAAAATGGACTTAACAGACATCTATAGAATATTCCACCCTATATTGGCTGAGTATACTTTCTTTTCAGCAATACATGGATTCTTCTCCAAAATTTCAAAGTGGAATATATTCTAGTTCACAAAAGAAATCTCAGCAAATATAAAAAAATAGATATTATTCCACGTATCCTATCAGACAGCAAAAATCATAACATGAAACACATATACATGGAGACTGAACAATACCCTATTGAATGAAGATTGGATCCAAGAATACATGAAAATGGAATTCGAGAAATTCTTGGAAGAGAATGAGAATGAAGACACAACATATCAAAATCTTTGGGACAGCATGAGAAAGCATTCTAAAGGGGAAAATTTATAGCACTGAGTGCCTATATTAAAAACCAGGAAATATCTCAAATAAATAAGCTTATGCTCCATCTCAAATCTCTACAAAAGGAAGAATAATCTAAGCTGAAACCCAGCAGAATACAGGAAATAATCAAGATCAGAACTTAAGTCAATGAAATTGAGAACAATAAAAAGAATTGATAAAAATAAAGAGCTGGTTCTTCGAGGAAAAAAAACTGATAGACCTCTAGTTAATCTCACTAAAGGAAGGAAAGAATCAAGGCAAATCAACAAAATCTCCAAAGAAAAGGGAGTGATGAAAACTGACCCTATGGAAATCAAAAGGAAATCAAAAGGATTATCAGAACATATTTTGAAAAACTATTCTCCTCTAAATTAGATAACCTGGAAGACATGGACAAATTTCTAGACACACACATCATCCCCAAATTAACACAGGATGATATTGAAATATTAAATGACCCAATAACAGGCACTGAAATTCATATAGCAATTAAAAGCCTTCCAAAGAAGAAAAGCTCAGGACCAGATGGATTCCTAGCTGAGTTTTACCACACCTGTGAGGAGGAGCTAGAACCTCTCCCTATTAAGCTATTCTAAGAAATTGAAAAGGAGGGACTCTCCCAAACACTTTTTATGAGGCAATTGTATCTCTAATACCAAAGCCCAACAAAGACACATCAAAATAGGAAAATTACAGACCAACTTCCCTAATGAAAATTGATGCAAAAATCCTTAATAAAGTTCTAGCAAATTGCATTCAAAAACATATCAAGAAGATAATTCATCATGATCAAATGGGCTTTATTCCAGGGATGCAGTGCAACATACACAAATCAAATAATGGGATTCATCACAGAAACCATATGATCATTTCGATTGATGCAGAAAAAACCTTTGATAAAATCCAGCATCCATTTATGTTCAAAACTCTGGAGAAGATAGGGATCAGAGTAACTTATCTTAACTTTGTAAAGGCCAAACAAACATGCCAAAAACCTCAGCTAATATAATACTAAATGGAGAAAAGCTGAGAGCATTTCCACTAAGCTTGGGAATAAGACAAGGCTTCACACATTCACCACTTTTATTTAATATGGTCCATGAAACCCTAGCTGGAGCCATCAGGCAAGTGAAGGAAATCAAAGGGATAAGAATAGGAAGAGAGAAAGTTAACCATTTTTGCTGATGACATGATCCTATATTTGGAAGATCCACAAAACTCCACCAGAAAACTGCTTGATCTTATAAACAGATTTAGCAAAGTAGCAGGCTACAAGATCAACACCCATAAATCAATACCTTTCCTATATGACAACAGTAATAGAGCAGAAGAAGAAATCAGGAAATGCATTCCATTCACAATATCCTCAAAAAGAATAAAATTCTTGGGAATTAATCTAATAAGGGAAGTAAAAGACCTACACAATGAAAATTATTGAACATTGTAAACAGAAATTAGAAAACCTGAGAAGATAGAAAGATGTTCCATGTTCTTGTTTAGGCAGAATTAATATGATTAAAATGGCCATTCTGCCAAAAGTGCTATACAGATTCAATGCAATCCCCATCAAAATACCAATGTCATTCTTTACATATATAGAAATGCATTTCTCAAATTCATTTGGAAAAACAAGAAACCCAGAATAGCCAAAACATTACTAAGCAATAAAGATGAAACTGGTGGTTTTGCAGATCTAAAACTGTACTATAGAGCTGTAGTAACAAAAACAGCATGGTACTGGTATCAAAATAGGAGTGAAGACCAATGGAATAGAAGACTAAGACAAATCCACAAATCTTTAAACATCTGATCTTTGACAAAGGAGGTTAAAATATTACATGAACGAATGACAGCCTATTCAAAAACCGGTGCTGGACAAACTGGACAGGCACATGCAGGAAGCTGAAATTAAATCCTTATCTCTCACCTTGCACAGAAACCAAATCAAAATGGATCCAGGAACTAGGAATTAAACCAGCTGCCTTACAGCTGCTAGAAGAAAGTTTAAGACCAACAATCCAGCATTTGGGAGTAGATAAAGTCTTTCTCAAGAAGATTCCTAAAGCAAAAGAATTAAAGTAAAAAATCAATGAGTGATATGCCTTTAAACTAAAAAGCTTCTGTTCAGCTAAGGAATTGGTTAAAAATGTCAAGAGACAACCTACAGAATGAGAGATCATCATGGCCTGTGATTCCTCTGACAGGGGATGAATATTCAAAATTTACAAAGTGCTCAAAAAACTTCAAATTAAAAACACTAACAATCCAATCAACAAATGGGCCAGAGAGCTAAACGGAAACTTCTCAACAGAGGACATTGAGCAAGCCAATGAATACATGAGAAAGTGTTCTAAGTCACTAGCAATCAGAGAAATGCAAATCAAAACTACATGAAAATTTCACCTCACTCCAGTCAGATTAGCAAAGATGGAGAATATAAACAGTACCAGATATTGGAGGGATTGTGAGGAGAAAGGAACATTAGCACAATGTTGGTGGGACTGCAAACTGGTACAGCCACTCTGGAAAGGAGCGTGGAGATTCCTCAAAAAATTAGGGATGGATCCACCATACAACCCAGCTATTCCTCTGCTGGCTATTTCCCCAGAGGAGCTAGAATCAGCACATTACAGTGACACAGCAAAATCAATGTTCATAGCAGCTCAATTTACAACAGCTAAACTATGGAATCAACCCAGATGCCCTTCACTCAATACCAAAAGCTGTGGTATACATATTCAATGGAGTTCTACTCAGCTATTAGAAACAATGATATTTCGGCCTTTGAAGGTAAACGGATGGCAATAGAAGAAATCACACTGAGTGAAGTTAGCCAAACCCAGAGAGTCAAGGCTCAAATGTTTTCACTCATTTGTGAAGGCTGGAGCTAAACCCAGGCTTGGGTGAAAGGTAGTCAAACTCATGTATTGGACCCACCGAGGGCACAGCAACACAAAATCTAGTGGAACCATAATCATGTAGAGGGGAAGAGGGTTGGAGGTGCAGGGTGAGGTGAGAGGAAGGGAAGAATGGGAGGGATCTAGGAAGACAATCAACAATGAAACATACTCTTTACCCCTCTGATAAGTCAAATATTATGTGTGCAATCATTTAATTCTGTTAAATTCAGAATCATATATGTATATACTTAGAGAGAAAGAGAGTGTGTCAATTATATTTGTTAGGGGCATAATATAGAAGAATCAAGAAACGGGTGTGGGCAATGTGGGGTTAACTGTGATTTATGATCAAATGCATAACATATTGCTACTTTATATGCACTTATGATTGTACAACAACACAACTCCTCAAAAATCTAAAAAAAAAAATGAGGCTGAGAGCACAAATAGAAGCTTTCATTCTGAAATTCAATGGAAACTTGAAAAATGTCAACTTTTGGAAAATATATATATATAGATTTATATTATATATATATGCATATCTGCATCACTGGGGTGAATGATAATTTATCAAAATTTACTAAATATTTGCTAGTTACTGTGCTAAGCATATTACAGTATTTCCTTTAAATCTTCATTATAACCCTATGAGGCATGAGGTCAGTTACAGTGGGAAAATGAAGCCTTGCCCAGGGCCTAGGAACCTGTAAGTGGTTGAACAGTGATTTCAGTCAGCTTTGTATACCTCCAGAATCATGCCCTTAATTGCTGTACCATATCACTTCATCTTGGCTAATAGTCAGAAAACACACACCACACGCACACCACACACACACTTTTCCATTCACATTTTTATTACTTTTCTTTTTTTTAATTTATTTTTTTTTAAAGAGAGAAGGAAAGTGAGAGAGAGACAGAGAGAATCAATTTTTATTGAGTTTTTCACATGAGTTTCGTTGCTCTGACACTTAGTTGTGTTTGAACCCGTGTAAATTGTGCATGCCAGGCAAGCGCTGTAACCGCCGAGCCACCGCTCCAGCCCCTCATTTTTATTAGTTTTCAAACATTTGTTTTTTCCTTCTTTGTGAACTTTTTTCCAGTATTATCCTTTATTTTTTATTTGAATTCTAATGATTTTTAAAAATTCTCTTATCTATATAATCATAAATATTTCCCCATTTTTATTTTTCCTTTATTTTTACATAACAATCCTTAATGAAACCTATACAGCATTATCAAAATAAAAATTTGAAAGATCATCTGGGCCAGTTCTCTCATATAATATATTAAGAATGTCAAGGTCATATACTCAGTTAATTGTTAATCTCTGGATATAAACTGGGAGACAACATGTAAGAAATATTAACATTGAAATGCTGAATTTTCTTGACATTTCCAAAATTGTTTGCATTATTGCAATCATTATTCTTGAATCAGCTTTTTATTGCTCTTTTGTGAGATTTACTTAAAATTAAAATATGTAGCTGTTTTGCTCACTAAAATACAAAATCTAGAAAAAAATTATATGTACATACATAAACTATGCATAAATGACATAAAATATGTAGAGATACGAACCTGATGGTTTTTTCCCCTCAAGTTTTACCTAGACCCAGGAAAATATGTAAATATCGAGTGAAAACTCACCATGATTTCCTTAGCTTTCTCTGCCCTTTTGCTATTTTGGAAATAACTTTGACCTAGATCCAGATAGAGGGCTGAGGGTTGAATATCTCATTTGCCTTGCTTTTCATTCTGTCATGAACTTTCAGGATTTTGCTTTTTTTCTCTGATTGTTGAAACTAATAAGACAATGTCAGTATAAGGATGAGAAGGACAAGTAAATGCCTTACAACATGAATTTCAAGGGGAAAATTAAAAATGTTTGTGTTGTCTTAGGTTAATACCTTTCCAATTTGCCCATAAACATGTTTACAATCTAGGATTCATTCCATCCCATTGTATAGGATATGGCCTTTCCATTAACCTTACAAAAGAAGTTAAGGACCTCTACAAAGAAAACTATCTAACACTAAAAAAGGAAATTACAGAAGACCTGAGTAGATGGAAAAACATTCCATGCTCATGGGTAGGCAGAATCAATATAATCAAGATGGCCATTCTATCCAAAGCCCTATACAAATTCAATGCAATCCCCATCAAGATACCAATTGCATTCTTTACAGATAAAGAAAAAGCAATACTCAAGTTCATATGGAATAACAGGAGACCCAGACTCGCCAAAACATTACTCTATAGAAAGGAATACATAGAGGGTATCTCAATCTCTGACCTGAAATTATACTACAGAGCCGTAGTAGCAAAAACAGCATGGTATTGGTATCAAAACAGAATTGAGGATCAGTGGAACAGAATAGAAGATCCTGAGACAAACCCCCATATCTTTAACTATCTGATATTTGATAAAGGGGGCAAAAGCATAGTGTGGAAGAAGAAAGATAGCCTGTTTAACAAATGGTGTTGAATAAACTGGACAGCCATTCGTAGACAGCTGAAGCTGGATCCTTATCTTTCACCCTGCACAAAAATTAAATCAAAATGGATCAAAAACCTGGATATTAAGCCAACAACTTTAAACTTACTAGAAAAAGAAGTAGGGTCAACACTACAGCTTATAGGAGTCGGCAGCCACTTCCTTAACAAAACTCCCATGGCTCAAGCTGTAAAATCAAGAATAAATGAATGGGATGCAATTAAACTAAAAAGTTTTTGCGCAGCTAAAGATCTAGTCAAGAGCATCAAGAGAGAACCTACAGAATGGGATAAAACCTTTGCCTGCTACACCTTGGACAGAGGGCTAATAACCAGAATATACAGGGAACTAAAGAAACTGAACTCCAAAATCACAAATAATCCAATCAATAAATGGGCTAAGGAACTTAAAAGAAACTTCTCTCCAGTGGAAGTCCAGAAAGCCCAAAAATATATGAGAAAATGCTCTACATCATTAGCTATAAGGGAAATGTAAATCAAAACTTCAATGAGATACCACCTCACTCCTGTTAGAGTGGCAAAAATGAAAAATTCAAACAACAGCAGATGCTGGAGTGGCTGTGGGAAAAGAGGAACACTACTACACTGCTGGTGTGACTGCAAACTGGTTCAGCCACTATGGAAAGCAGTGTGGAGAATCCTCAAAAAATTAAGGATGGAACCACCTTATGATCCAGCTATCCCACAACTGGGTATTTTCCCAAAAGTGTTAGAATCAGTTTATTATAGTGATGTGGCTTCATCAATGTTTATAGCAGCTCAATTTTCTATAGCTAGACTATGGAACCAACCCAGATGCCCCTCACTCGATGAGTGGATACAAAAACTTTGGTACTTATATACAATGGAATTCTACTAGGCCATTAGAGAAGACTATATTATGGCTTTTGAAATCAAATGGATGGAGATGGAAAGAATTATGATAAGTGAAGTATCCCAATCTCAGAGACTCAAGGGCCGAATGGTTTCTCTCATCTGTGGAAGCTAGAATACATCGGGAAGCAGTATGTTAGATGGCTAAGCTAACAATAACTTGAAATTGTATGATTCTCAATGCAATAGGGGGATGGCTCCCTAGGTTACTAGGAGGCATAGGGTGGGGGATGGGGAGGGGAGAGGGGTAGGAAGAACTCCTAGGAGACTGGAGAGTGGGAATATGGGGGAACCATCTCAGAAACAGATGTCATTCCACCACGAGATACCCATTTAACGCAAGAGTTCTTCTGGGGGAACAGCAACAGTGGAAACCCAAGCTGGGCATCCATGATTTGGCATTTAGCCTGGATAACCAAGTATATATACATTGACTATTGATGGTTTGATAATGTCTCCCCCTTAATTGTATCTCTGTTTCCATCAAATAAAAAACAAAAGGTATGGCTCCACAGTGGGAAAAAAAAAAAAAGAAACGATAATTCCACAAATATTCCTCCAGAAAATTCAACGTATTTAACTTGCTTTTTTCATGCCAGCATTACTCCCATATCACAATTCAGGCAAAGACATTGCAAGAAATGATCGATATTCTTCATGAATATAGGTATGAAAAAACTGAAAAAATTTTAACAAAATAGTATACACAGGAGGGTTTATCCCAGGAATGCCAGGTTGCTGTAACATTTAAATAGCAATCAATGTCATTTAGCATGTTAACTGTGTTTACCGTATTACTAAAGACTGCTGGCTATCATCAAAAAAAAAAAAAAAAAAAAAAAAAAAAAAAAAAAAAAAAAAAAAAAAAAGAAAAAGGATATGGCCTTTCAAGTTTCTCTTGCAGAAAACCTCTTTGTTTAATATTAAGAAAAAATAAGACAAAGTAACCAAAGTATGATTCCAACCAACAGCAAAACTTCCTGTACTCTTAACAGTCATGTTTGTTTAGGAAAAAGAGATGGTGTAAGTCATTATGGAAAACAATCCCTTGCTACGTGGGTCCCCTTGTCTCCTCCCATAATCACCCCTTCCACACACATACCCTGAAAATTCTGCCCAAGAAATACAAAAGGGACAAATTTTTAGAAACTGATTTGTTCACAGTAAAGTAATATTAATATTTTCTGCAAATAGAGTAACCTGTAGGAAAAAGAAATTCAAATGAGAGCAGGAAAGCATTTTGTAATATTTTTCATACTTTATAATTTTTCAATTGAAAGGAAAAAAGTGATAAGATGATCCACAAGAGGTGGCTGGAGTGGTGGCTCAGTGGTTACAGTGCTTGCTTGGCATGCACAAGTATACATGGGTTCAAACCCCAACATCCACATACATAACTAAGAGTCAGAGCAACAAAAGTCATGTGAAAGGGCTGGAGCGGTGGCTCAGTGGTTTCAGCACTTGCCTGGCAAGCACGAGGACTCGGGTTCAAACCCCAGCACCACGTACACAACTAAGTGTTGGAGCAACTAAGGCCATGTGAAAACTAAATAAAGTTGTTTCTCTCTTTCTCTGTCTCTCTCACTGTCCTTCTCTCTTTAAAAAAAAAAAAGGCATGTGAAAAACTAAATAAAAATTGATTCTCTCTGTCTCTTTCTCTCTCTCACTGTCCTCCTCTTTTTATAAAAAGAAAAAAAATAAGATCCACCAGGGCTGAATACTTGTGGAAGATAAAGAACTGCAGTATAATGTGAAATTTGGTCTCCATGTATGACCTCAGTTGTACCAAATTCTTTAACATGGAAAATTTTTTTTCAACAGTCCTGGGTAAGCTATAGCACTCGTATCACATTGCCAAATGGACTTTGAGCTATTTTTCCACAGTTTACAACTTATCGTGACATATACTGATTGCCATCTCAGACTGATTCAAGTTTCAAAATTTCACCCTGCCCTGTGTTCCTTCATTTCAATGTTATGATTCGTCTCTTACTACATTTAAATTTGTCTAATTTGGCCATTTCCGCTATTAGAAGCATGATGTAGAAAAATAGGGCTATGCTGTTACATTTGTTTTCCAGTTGACACTGCTAGAATCAAGAGACTAAATTCAGTGTGACTCTTAATAATTATCCAGCAGAAAGAGAACCACACCTAGCTAAGTTTCCTAGGAAAGCATTTGGGGAAAATTGTGCAGTTATATTTCATTTCCTTTTATTTTCTATTTTTCTAGAATTGGCTGATTTTGCTCCTTAGTTTCCAATATCCATTCCTGTTCACATTCCTCTTTATATATTTTAGTATTTCTTCTTTCTTTTCTCTCTTATCCTCTTCTATTAATTATCTAACTTTCTTTCCCTTAGGAAAGAGATCAAAACAAACACTTGCCTTTAGAATGGGCCTGTTTTTAAAAAAAAACGCAGAAGACCATCCATGAATGGAAAAATTCTGCTCACTTCTGCTTTCAGGGGATGATCTTATCCTAGCGTATTAAAATGCAGAAGTCTTAGTAGTAGGGCCAACAGTGGTTCAGAATCTAATTTCCACTTCTGCTTTCTCTGAGTGCTGAGGGGATTTAAAGTGCTAGTTTTTAAAACAATGCCAAAATAGAGAACAAGAAACTTTCATCTGGGGATAGATTGCTTTTGTCAGCACGTTACTAACCAGGATAAGTGAGATATACGGAGAACAGTGAGGAGAACATGTGAGGGGTATGTGAATACTAAACAGAGTCACTTGTGCGAATTGAGGGGGTTTTGTTTGTTTTTTCTTTCAATTTGAATCAAGTTTTCTTCCAGCTTCACATCTGTTCTCTGGTGCGGAGATCTCTTTCACAGAGTTAGCTGGTTTTTAAAATTGCTATCCATTTCCATTTTTTGACTATGAATAAGGTACATAATATTTTCTTTTTCTGTGGCTATAGAATCAGGTCCAGATGCCTTAGCCAGCCTTTCTTGGGTTTCTAGAATCTATCCTGAACCACCTTCCAATCTTGATTCCCCTCTCTCTGCTTCTCTGCACTTCAGTACAAATCATACCACAACCTCTTCTCTCCAAATATGCCTTGTATATTTCTACCTTCTTTCAGCTTCTGCTCACATCTGAAACACACTCCAATCCTACCATTTCTCTGCCCTTAAAACCTATGCTTATGCTTCCTCTGTGACCCCACCCCTGATTACCATGCTCAGAAGTGACACTTAGCATGTCTCATTGTCAGCATGTGTTCCTCGTCGCATGTTGCACATCATCTGTGGCTGGTCCTGCACTCAAATGGGCAAGACGGCTTCAGAAGGGCCCCCAGAAAGGCAGCCACTAGTGGCCTCCTCTCTTTTCTTTTTGACTGTTATTCCTAGAAGACTTCAAATATGGTAACTCTGGAGCCATTTAGAATAGGAACTGGTCTACAGTCATACCACCCTGAACGCACCCAATCTCATCTAGAATAGGAACTGAACAGGGTGAGGAAGAATATTTCTAAAACTAAAAGTGTTAATGGAGAGAAATGTCTTATGGTGTCTGTCCATTGCAATGGGAAAGCTCATTACTGAGCAAAGCACAGCATAGCATGCATATAAGATAAAAAAGAGGGAAGACCAGTGGAGGAGGATATTGAGGAGAGGTAGGGATGGGAAAGGGGAGGAAATGCAGAAAGAATCTCACAAAATTACACTATGTGCATGTATAAATATACCACAGTGAATGCCACCAATTAAAAATACATAAATGAGGGGCAGGAGCAGTGGCTCAGCAGTTAAAGCACTTGCTGGCATACATGGGAACACAGGTTCAAATCCTACCACCTACACAATGAAGTGCTGCGACAAAAGCCACACGAAAACTAAAGTTGATTCTCTCCCTCTCCTTCCCTCCCTCTCTCTGTCTCTCTCTCTCCCTTTCTTTCTTAAAAAAAAAAAAACCCAAAATAAAACATAAATGAGTGGAGACCAGTAGAGTAAGAAGGGGAATGGGGTATTGTGGAGGGAAAGAGGGAGGAGGGACTTAAATGGCGTAAATTAAATTCCATGATGTATAATTATGTCAAAATGAGCCCAACTATTATGTACAACTATAATGCACAAATAAAAATGGGAAACTATGCATATAATAAAGGTAAGTCTGATATGTGCCAGCGTGGAATTACTGGGTTCTCTATCTTGGAGACGCAATGAAAGGAGAAAGTGAAGACCATTTCCGAAAGGCACTCAATAGAAACACATTGAGTAAAATGTCATGTACAACCACTTGCTGTAGGAATTCTGATGATGTCTTCAGTTAATGCTGAGAAATAATATCACTCAAATGCACACTTCTGGAGACTACACACAACTAGCCCTGACTTTGTCCTCTCAGCTAGAAATAAGTACTAGAGAAAAAAAATAATTTTTTTTGCAAGTTAAGAGTACAAATGCCACGATCGCTGATAGTGTTTTATTACTTCAAACTTAAAATGAGCACAAAAACCAGGTATTATACTTGGATTTTTCATAACTTCAATCCACACAAAAGGAAATGGAAGCTCTGAAAAATAAAAGAACATTGTGTTAAAAAGAAACGGTGAATGGAAAAGAACTGTCCTTCCTCTTTTGAATTTTCTGTACGTGAGGACAGAATTACCTAGTCACTGGGCCTCACTTTCTGCTAAAAAGCAGTGACTGCTGAGGTATCTCCCTCATTCTGCACTGTGCTGGTACAGCCTCCACCTCGTTGTCTCTTGGTTAGAAACCTAAACTTTCATCACTGTGGGAAGCTGATGCACTCACTAGAAGAGTGTGGGACTGTTCATTTGCCTAATTACCATCAGGGAGGTCCAACACCTGAGAAGGAGACCCAAGGCCATCTTGGCTGTGTGACTAAAGGGAAAGCTGGTAGGAAGATGATATCCAAGGAGGGTGCCAGGAAGCGAGGAGGTGTCGCTCCCCGCAGGGTTCTGGAGCGGGGAGCGGGGAGCGGGTGGAATGACCTCAGCGGACCTTAGCCGTTCCCGGGAGCCAGCAGGACACTGGGAACTGGGCACCGACAGGTCAGGGCTGGGGACCGGGGGAGAGGAGTCGCTCTCCGCAGCGTTCCTGAGCGAGGAGCGGGCAGAACGACCTAGCGAGCCTGGGCCGTCCTCCAAAGGGCTGAGTTAGGACAGGGATGGGACAAGGAGTCGCTCCCTGCTGCACTCCAGAGCGAGGAACGGGCAGAACGACCCGACCCTGGGCCGTCCTCCGAGGGGCTGAGTTAGGAAGGGTTGGGGCGCCGGGAACAAGGGGGCGAACACCGGCGGCTGGAACACGGGACCTGCATCTTCTACCGCTGCTGATCTCTGACGTCTCTGCTGATCTCTCTAGTTCTATGCATCTTCTCTGCTTTCCTCCTTCAGGACACGGCTGCTTGCTTTCTTGCTTTTCTCTGGCTACTGCTTCTCCTTTGGCTACTGCTTCTCCTTTGGCTACTGCTTCTTCTTTGGCTGCTTTTCCTTTGGCTGCTTCTCTTACCTGACTAGTTGCTACTCTATTTATCCATTACAACAGCCAATAGGGTACAGTGCAAACACCTTTCTCCAATTGTAACAAATGAGTGACCGAATAGCTTAGTCATGTGGTCAGGCCATTTGCTAATTACAAGCCAGCTGGACCCCTTAGAGTTGTTTACCACCAATTCTTTTACAAGCCAGCTGGGCCTCATGTTCCCAACAAGGAGGCATCTGTGAAGTTGCCGCGGAACCCTCAGGACAGAGGCAGTCAACTGTGTATTGTTCTCTCTACATATTTAGTACTACATTTTTTGAAAATTCCAACAATGACTAAAGTCACCAAAAACAGCAGCTCATTCCCATGCTTAGACCAACCCCTTAACAGAGAGACAGTGTGGAGGCTGGAGTGGTGGCTTGGCGGTTATGGTGCTTGCCTGGCATGCGCAAGTACACGGGTTCAAACCCCAGCACCCACATACACAACTAAATGTCAGAGCAACAAAAACCATGTGAAAAACTCAATAAAAAATTGTTTCTGTCTCTCTCTCTGTCCTTCTCTCTTAAAAAAATTTTTAAAAAAAGCAGAGAGAGAGAGAGAGAGAGAGAGAGAGAGAGCAACTCAGGGAAGCATGGAGGCAGAGGCTTCCATGGAAGTTAAGAGGAACCCAAGGGAAAGGGTGGGGGTTTCAGAGCTGAATTCTGCACTTGCTTGGTAGCCTTCAAGGGGACTTTGTTTTAATAGGAAGCAGTCTTGTTTTTAATCACACCTTCAGCTTCAACCATAATCTGAACTTTTTAACTGACTCATGCCACAATTTCCCTGGCTGTAAAATGAGGACAATAATAATATCCACATCATGAGAATATTGCAGGAATCGAGTCCACATGGATAAAATTATCAGAATAGAATCTGGTATAGTAACCATTATGGCAAATAGTAGCCACTGGCTGCTGCCATTTAGGGGAATGATAGAGCTTACTGGTTGAAAGCATAGATTCTGAAGTCAACAAGCCTTGCTTGGACACTTGGCTTTGCCATCGACTAAAGTGATCTTGGGCAAATAGTTCTCTGGGGGTGTTTTTTAATGCATAGGGCTATTGTGAAAATTACATAGATTAATAACCATGAAACACTGGGATTGGTTTTTCATATATATTAAGTGCTAGCTGTTGCTATCTGACCCTTCCCTTCACTACCAACCTACATGTGGCCTGTCACTACACAGGGAACTTCTTGTCCAGAGATATCAGAAGCCATTCTCAGGACCTCGTACCCACTGCAGTCCCTTGCCAAGACTACTTGGCAGCAAACTCTTATGCATCAACTTTCCCACACAACATACGGTGGGATTTGTGTGAAAAAAAAAAAAGTTCCCTATATCCCTTCCTGACCTGGGAAGACCAGGAATAATTACTTAGTTAACCTCCATTCTGTTTGTATGAGATCCATCCTTCTCCAAAGTGGTAGGAGAAACCGCAAAGTAATAGAAGATTTCTAAATTATATCAAGAATAAAGCCACACATTCACATACCACTTACTTGGGCTTAAGCTCCCAGGGACTTTTCAAAGTCTGAAAGTCACTAATGAAAAATAGCACTTTTAACTTGAAAGACATCAAAGATCTACTTTGAATTGTGAAGGTTTTAGAGAATTCAGAATTATTTGCAATTTGGCTTCATTAAATAAGACATTTGTATGTAGCTATCTTTAAAATAGGAGGATCCCGTTGACTCTGTTATACAGAAAAACTCTTTGTTGAATAGAAGAAAAAATTGTAGCCTTTAGAGTCCTAGTTAAGTGTATTTTTAAGGTGCATTACAGCACCCTCTTCTGGTTCCCTACAATATTGGGTATGTTAAAAAAAAAATAAATAGCCAGGAGTTAGAACACTTCTATTTTAATTTCCATTCTAAACGTTCTCTCTGAAAGATGTGTTTGAAATACTTTAGTTTTTGGGGGTGGGGTGGGGGCTATTGCTTTGTTTTTTCAATAATCTTGACCAATACACAAACTGGAAACTGATTTAAATTGGTCTTTTCTGGGTAAGAGATGTGGTGAGGGCGCCACCTAGTGTCAGCTCAGGAATTCTCACGCACAAGTGTTTAAGACTACTAGCTGCAAAATAATGTACTCTAAGCCACAGAGTCAATTTAGGTCAAATTTAAGTCAAAATCCAGAACCAAATCCACATTTATTGACTGATGGTTGCATATTTCTTCTATAGTTCTCCATAACATAAGGATATAAATGAAAGATTTAAAAATTTAATTCCTCCACTACTGAAAATGCAATTTAAGTGAAAATTTTTATTATTAAACAAGATTATTTGAATGTCTAATATGCTAAAGCACTGAGAGACTTCACAGAGTTGCCAAATTCAATTCAATAGATCCTCAAGTACAAGACTTTTGTTTCTTAATTTCTTGCTTCCAGAAGACTCCCTTCCTGAGGTCACCGTAGCTTACACCCCCAGTCCCCACCGCAGTTGCACTTCAGAGATTCCTCTGCCATCGATACTGCCAAATAGCACTTCTCCCTGAAATATACCATCAGAGAGTCAATTGATTCTCTTATTTGTCTATGAGGCCCAACTTTTAAAATATTCATAGTTGGTTCATGACATTATTTTTGTGTTTCCTTCTGCTATAATTTGGATCTTGAATATTCCCCAAAGACCAACTATTGGGAGGAGGCAGAACCTTTAAGAGGTCAAGCCTAGTTGTTAGGTTGTTGGGGACATGCCCTTGCAGGGTACAGTGGAACCCCAGCCCCTTCTTCTTACTTCCCAACTGCCATGAGGTGTGCTCTGCCATATGACCCACCATGATGTACTTACTGTCACACCACAGGTCCAAAGCAACAGAGCTAAGTGACCAATGGAGTAAAACTTCTGAAACATGAGCCAAAATGAAACTTTCCTCCTGTTAAGTTGATTATCTTAGGTATCTCATCTCGGTGATGGAAAGCTGGTGAACATTCTCAGAATATCGATGTGGCCTTTTCCTGATCATGGGCAGCTCCAGACCACAGGAGAAAGGAATCAAGTGTGGCTCTTACCGTTCTTTCCATCAGAACTTCTTCCCTTACCTTTTCTAGGTGCTGCCTCCCACCCAAAGGAGCCATGGGCTTCTCACCGATTTTCCATTCCTTTGGGATCCTGAAAGTTAGTGGCAAATTAAATGATAATTGTCTTTGCTACATAAAATCTTCTCTGGAATGCATGAGAGTGGAGGAACAAATAAAGCCAAATAAGTAAATAAAATAGTTGGTGCTAAGATGTGACTGTCTCTTGATGACTCATGAGTTATTCTTTCCATATTTCCTAGGAACTCTGAGTGGGATTCAAACAAATTTAGTAAAACTATAGACTGGGTGAACTGGTGTTGACTGAGACCTCCAGTTTGTGCAAGAGAAGGGGTGCACATCTTGGCTCCCAGAGCCCTGTCCTGGATGACTGCTGCTGTTTTCTTGTGTGAGTTCTCAAGGACACCCCCAGAATCTGTTTTCTGCATCTCTAAAATGAGAAACATGAAAAAATTCTGTACGATTTTTTTATGAAGCCTCAAAGGGGTCTACTAGGTATTTAGTCATCAGTAATCACCCAACGTTGGCTATATGAATTATTCCTGTTGCTATGTGCTCAATAAGAAAGTCAGGTAGGATTTGAACAGGTAATAACAATTCCTACTTCACCCTTTGTTTGAACCAATGTTTCTGTCTTCAAATAAGTGCAGATTTTTTTATGTTCCCAGAGTTGTCATTAAAAACCAGCCCTAGTTTTAGTTAAAGGAAAGAAGAGAGAGTAAAGGAAAAGGAGAAAAATTTGGTTGGGCAATAATACAGGAAAGAATCAACAGATCTTTATCTCCTTAAAGAATCTATACCCTGTGTTCTGACAAATAATAATAGTTTTTTTATGTGTCAGGTATTATCCTTAGCAATTTGTCAGTATTCACTCATTTAATCCTGTAATAATTCAGTTTTATACATTAAGAAACGGAAATACAGACTAAAAAAACTAACCAGAGTTATGAGAGCAAATGGCAGAGATAATACTTCAAAGCTGTCACCTTCCCCAGACAGGACAACAAATTAGAAAGCTTTAGAAGCATCTTCTTATTCTCTTGTCTTGTTCTCTCTCTTTTGCTCTCTCTTGCCTCCACCCTCTGCCCGAGATGCACGAGTGACATAAGCCAGTAAAAGTGAAGCTAATGTGTTCCTTTTGCGAGTAAGATGCCTAACCCTATAGTCACACACATTTCAAGAGGGTCAAACCTCTTGTCCATATTACAAAAATATCCCTGGCTTCACGGTACAGAATGAGTTCTTTGTGTGTTCTCTCCACCCACCCTTCAGGAAGTTAAGTTTGCAGACAGACTCTTTATAGCTTTATTGCTCCTTTTTAGCCTGGCTGTCTGACAGTATTAAGACTTTCTACCTATTGGGTAAAGCCAGTAGCTTATACAAAGACAATGGCAAAAACTGGTACAGAGATGTTCTTTAATAAGCCCCAACTAGATAGCTTTATTCCAATTTATTCCAAGTATCTATTTGCTCCAACAAAGTATCCTAACTTCCCTACAAATGGCTTGATTTTTTTTATAATAAAATTGTTGGTGGATGAACCCAATTTTGCTTTAAAATACTACTGGCATACTATTTTACTATGTCTGGGATCCTGAGGGTAGGGGCAAATATTCCTTGTCAACAACTGGATACCTTAGATAATAATTATAACTATATATAGTGTGTGTTGTGATGAATATGTGATTTAGGATGTGCATCATTCAGAATATATATCACTATCAGTAATAATGAGGGTGAACATCACTTCATTATTGATCTTCTAAATGATAAAAAATACCATATAATCCAAGAGCTGGTCCCTTTTCCCTTCTACATAGCATGGGAAAAGTTACTCATTTAAATACTGACTCAAAATTCTGTTTTGTTGCCATAACTCTCATAAAACCCTCATGACATGACTCATTGTTAGAGAGTAGTGATCATTACCTATCAGCCAATTATACCCATGATCGAATTGGCATTAATGTGGAATTACCATCAATTGCCCATTTCTAACATAATTTCTCCTCCCAGCACCAGGAATTGGGGAAGTTTATGAAGTCACAGAGGGAGACAGAAGACTACCACATTAAAAAACCCAGCACTACAGCACTGGAAAGCAACCACGAGGATGATAGTGGAGACAACCAGTGTAGATTGAAAGATTTTCCTTTGCCAATCATTATTCAACTGTTTCAACCATCGCCGTTACTTCTTTCACCCATCACAGATAGTGCGTACCGTTATTAATACCATTCCACAGAGTATACAACTGAGACTTAGAAGCATGGTGTAAATTTCCCGAGATCACATAGCTAGTATATAGCAGAGCTAGAATTCACACCCAGGTGATAGATTCCAAAAATCTACCTGCTTCAGGTTAACTCCATGCCAGGGTTTCTGAACCTCAGCACGATTGACACACAGCTGGCTGATGCTTTGCTGTGGTCCTGCCCTGTAGGGCTGCAGTATGCTTTGCTGCTTAGCAGCATGCTTGCCCTCTGCCCACTAGGTGCCAGTAGTGCCTTCTCTCCCCTGTCTTCTTCCTCTGGTGTAGCCAAAACAGTTTCCAAACGTTGCCAAATGTCCTGGAGGGGACAAAACTGTTCCCTACCGAAGTTGAAAGCCATCATTCTTCTTTCACCTTCTTCATACTAATAATTCAATCTCATGTCATTAACCTTCCGAAGTACAATTTTAACGGCTATAGTACATTTTAATGAGTATTAAATTTATGATGTTACACCTAAAATATTATGTTTGATTATTTTACCAGAAACAATTTATTGTAGAACTTTAAGCAAGCAAATTCTCTGAAATCTATTCCTTTAGGAGATATAACATATAAAAGCAATCTTTGTCAAAATAATAAGTGGGAGTCGATCTATTCCAAAGACTATTAACTTCATCATTTAAAATGCAACACAATTTTCCACCTGGCAAACATCAGAACATAAAATGAAGGAGACTTTTATCGTTTACAAATTTCTTTAGTGAAAGAGTTTATTTTCTTAATATATACAAATTGTCAACAATCAAAATATAACTGCATGCACTGTATCTGAAAATGAAAATAAATTAAAATTGAAATTTTTAAAATTCAGAATTCTATTATTTTCATAAATACCTAATAAATCAAAATTTACTAAAGCTTTGGTTTTGTTATTCTTAAAATATACACTTAAATATGTGTTAAAAGTGTTAAAATTATGTTTTGCGCTCTCCACCAAGATGAATGACCAAATACTTAAGACTTAAGTGTTTACTGTTATATTAACTACTTTAGGAAAGATATCAAGAGTAAGATCTGCATTCCTGAGGAAATTAAAAACAATACATACACAAAAGCCTTAAGAATAAGAAAAGACAGTGGAAAGCAACTAGTAAAGGAATTTTAGTATAATTCACATTAAGATAAAATGCGCACATACATACACATACCAAAGTTAAGGAAGATAGTGAAATTCATTTAATAGGCATGTTCCATGTAAACGATTTATCACAAATTTTACATTCTAAGGATCCACATGAAAAATCACAGTATGCACAGACTAAAATCAAAATATCAAACAAAAACATCCTACAGATGCTTATGTTGTTAAACTTTTACAATATTTCCAAATCCTTTTTAAAGGCTGCGGGGGAAATCTGATAGAATTTTGATGAAAAATAAACATACTCTATCCATTTGATTTTTTTTTACTATTCTATTATTCCTTCTTACCCCAAAAATATAATTTCCTACAAAGTCTACAAAGTTTTAAAATAACAGTATTTGGTTTATACATGTCAAGAAACCTTTCCCATATCACCACAGAAATGGAATTAAGCATACATCTGGCTAAATAAATCTAAAAGAGGACAGTGGATTTTGTCTGGTTTATAGACAATGATATGTATTTAAGTGCTCATATGTTCTTAACTTTTTCTTCGGGTACTACTTAGAAGTAACCTACCATTTAATAGCCTACAGTGGACATCATGCTTGCAATTCAAGTGAATAGCATCAAAACAAAATTATCTAGTGCACACGTTACCAAGTTACCACTAGATTAAACATCTCAGGAAAACAGTCACTAAGTCTTCCAACGTGCAAAAAGTCAGCACTCTTAGAAAGTTATAAGCCTTCATTTTTCTTCATTTGGGGGATTTTCCAATTGGTCCTTGGTTGTTTCTTCATCTTTCTTTTTTACATCTGGAAAAAAGGTAATTTTTCATTCATATGTATAATGCGTTGAAATATATTTTATGTTGCATTGGAATAAAACACTTGGTTTTTCCTTTCTATCCTAGTCATTTTATATTTGACTAGCACACGTTTTATCTTCAATCCAGATATGAAACTGTACAAAGAAGAAAGAAAAAGATTTGGGGATCTACTGTCTCCAACTTTCTTTCCTATTTCTACAGAATTAATAAGTGCCAGGAAGTTTTCTAAGATGTCATTATAATTTCTATTTACAAATAGTAAACTGAAACACAAGCAGGTTAAATGCTGTCAAAGTCACAGAGTAAGTGACAGAGTCACAGTTTGGACCCAGGACAAACTGGCTCTACGTGCCACACCTTAACCACCTCCCCGTGCTGGATCTTGCTTTCTCTAGGTTCTTCACACTTTTTTTTTTTTTACTCCTTTTGCATTTAGATGAACCAACTTTCTGCTTCACAGGAAAACCCAAACCAAAGCCATCACACAGGAGCTCCTTCAACCTACTGCCATTAAATGTCTAAAATCCTCCGTGATTAGGGCTTATTCTTTCTGCTCGTCTTATTAAAACAGAAGATGTGCTTCTCAACACTGGCTATATATTTTGTTAGCATACAGTGAAACATGAAAATTCAGAAAACTTTTTATAAATTCTGAAAAATTTCAATGTCAAGAGTAGAGTATTAAAAAAAAAAAAAAGTAGAGCATTAAACCAAGTGCTGGTCTCTCAGGAGCCTGCGGCCCTTCGGAGCTGGCCTGGTGCTGCTCTTCCTACCTAGGTCTAGTACCTTCAAGCCCTGTCCCTTTTTGCGTCATCCGGAAGCTGAGTCTAGTGATGATCCCCCGCCAGGGTACTGCTACACTTCACCTAGTTTCCCCCTTCTCTGGCTCCTACATTTCCTCCATTCACCACCATCTCAAACTACCACACGAAGATGCCTTTTCAATTGTGATTCTTATACACACTGTGTTCTCTTTCATCCTTAGAAATGTAAAATCTTCTGTGATTCCATTTTAAAATAAAACTAAATCTCTATTACTCCCTGCAAATTGTTTTTGCCAAAGTTATCAGAGGCATCTTTGAAGATAAATTTGGTGGACTCTACTCAGAACTTCAGCTTTCATGTATTGAATATTTATTAAGCATGTACCGTATGTGAAGCATGCATTCTGCTTCTGGTGAAAGATACAGACTACAAATAAATTGAGTAAAATGTATATTATATGAGAATTGAAAAGTGCTAATAAGGATAATAAAGCAGCAGAGGTAGAAAACAGGAGTTGTGAGGAAGTCTTGGGGCCTGGAGGTTTTACATAGGATTGGCTAAGAATGCTTCATGGAGAAAGGGGCATTTGAATAAAGATTTAAGAAGATATGGCAGTGTACATAAGGATAGCAGAGAAAAGAACATTTCAAGCAGAGAGAATAGTGTTCTCCAAGGTAGTGATGTGCAGAAAGGAACTACAAGTGGGATACTGTGAAGAAAAAAGAGCAGAAGATGGAATCCAAGAGGTACCAGGGAGCTATATCTTACAGGTGAAAAAATGGTAGCTTCATGGACCAATTCTGATGGTACTTGCTCTAGGATGAAATGCAAAATGTAGAAGAGTGGAGAGATGTATGATTCCAGTATTTTTTACTTTAAGAACTAGAAATATGAAATTACTACTCACTGAAAAGAGGAAGATGGGGAAAGATAAGGTTTGAAAAAATTTCTGGAGTTTGCTTTTATGCTCATTAAGTTTGAGATCCCTATTGGATATGTAAGCAGTGATGACAATTAGCTAAAGAAGATTGTGACGTTCAGGGGACCTCCAAGCTGGAGATATGATTCTGAGTTACTACAAGGACAACCATTATCTCAAAGAAACTGGATGTTATTACAAGTGGTAGAGCACTGATAGAGAAGACGTCCAAAGACTGAGCTCTGGTACCCTCTGATCCATTAAGAGATAGTGGTGATGAGAAAAGAGAAATCAAGAAGACGAGGCCAGTAAGGCAGTTAGAAAACCAGAAAAGCAAAGTGTAATGAAAGCCAAGAGGGAAAGTGTTTCAGGGAAGAAGCAACCAATCATGACAGACCTGCTAAGAGAAGATGCAAGACGAAGACTAAGAACAGACCACTGATTTTAGTAAAAACAATGGCATTTATGAGCTTGAAATAGCAGTGGACTGGTGCAATTATATTATGGTTAAAGAAAAAAATGGACCAAAAAAAATTTGGAGGTGCAAAGCAAATACACTTTCAAAGAACTTTGCTATGAACCAAAATTGAAATGGGACAATAGCTGCAAAAATATCACAATCAAGTTGGAGTCTGAGTCTCAGCAATCACACTTGTGTGCCTGCCTTGTGAATAACATGGCAGGTGTTTAATAAGTGTTCATTGAAAGAACTCCCTCAGGAAAACAGACTTGGTAGGAAGTGGTACTCTAGGGCAGTATGAAATTCTAGTCACCAGATCATTCCTAGAATAATTTAAGCGACATTTGCCACCACTGGTG
>PVKS010001478.1:0-51450 GCA_004027875.1 Aplodontia rufa
TAAAGTCAAAAATCAGTGAATGGGATGCCATAAAGCTAAAAAGCTTTTGTACTGCCAAGGAAACAATCAAAAGAGTCAAGAGGTTTCCTACAGAAATGGAGAGTATCATGGACTATGATTCCTCAGACAAGGGTCTCATATCCAGAATCTATAAAATACTCAAAAATGTCAGCTACAAAAACACTAACAGCCCAATTGACAAATGGGCCAAAGAGCTAAATAGAGACTTCTCACCAGAGGACATTGATCAAGCCAATGAATACATGAGAAAGTGCTCTAAATCACTAGTAATCAGAGAAATGCAAATGAAAACCACATTAAGATATCACCTTACACCAGTCAGAATGGCAAAGATGAAGAAAATAAACAATAATGGATGCTGGAGGGGCTATGGAGAGATAGGCACACTAACACACTGTTGGTGGAGCTGCAGACTGGTACAGCCCCTCTGGAAAGCAGTATGGAGAATCCTTAAAAAATTAAGGATGACTCCACCATATGACCCTGCTATTCCACTCCTGGGTGTCTTTCTAGGGGACTTAGAATCAGCACATTACAGTGACACAGCAATATCGATGTTCATAGCAGCATAATTTACTATTGCTAGGCTATGGAAACAACCCAGATGTCCCACACTGGAAGAATGGATCCAAAAACTGTGGTACATTTATACCATGGAATATTACACAGCCAATTAGAAACAATGATATTGCAGCCTTCGAAGGTAAATGGATGGCTATGGAAGAGATCATGTTGAGTAAAACCAGCTTAACCCAGAGATCTAAGGGTCGACTGTCTCCACTCATCTGTGGAGGTGGGGTTTAGATACTGGACAATGAGAAAGTTGGTCTAGTAACATGAGTTAAATCCAGATAAGATGTAATGCTTTACAATCTAATACTTCTTTTAGAGTTATAATGGGAAGGGGAAGGGAGGGATAAGGGAGGGTAATTGGGGGGGCACTCCTGGGGATAATTGCAATATCCAGAATATATGCACAGTTTATACACATTTTATATTATTTTGTTAAAATCTTGTAAGGTTTTTCAAAAATAAAAAATTAAAAAAAATAATAATAGTAATAAAAACAATAATAATAATCATCACATTTCCTTGGTCCCTGAGAGGTTTTCTTATGCAATATTTTATGGCAATAATAATGAAGTATGGGATGCTTTAAACAATTATGTGCATTTTGCTGACTCAAATAAACAGATTTTTACGTACTCTTTACTTTTCTTACAACAATATGTACGCAAAACTTTGAGAGAAAGCAAATTCAATATCCTTTTTTTTGAAAAGGAAAAGGATCCTATTGTTTAGAGAATGATCATTACATAATTTGATTTAATAAATATATCATAATATATATAATACATATATATTACATATATATATATCCCCTTAATTGGAGGAATACTGTTAATACACACACATATATTCTTGTTTCATGATAATCTGTTGTACCTTGCAAACAAGATTAAGAATTTCTTAGTTGTGGAGCCCACTATATATGTCTTACATTAGAATTTCCATGTATATAGCATGAGCTAATAAAGGCTTGAATCAAAAATTAAGGGAAAGGGGGATTATTGGGGTATCAAGAACTGAAATTGATTTCCATACAAGAATTTGTCAGAATGAACCCAACTCTTGGGTAGAACCATAAAGCTAAAACACACACACACACACACACACACACACACTCTCTCTCTCTCTCTCTCACACACACAGAGAATGCTAAACTCATGACATTAAGTCACTTTTCTAAATCTCTCCATGTAAAATTCTGGGATTTCTTCCCTTTTTTCCTTCAGATAGTCTCTATGTGTTAGATGCTTATTTTGTAGTGTTGTCAACTTCTAACCAAATTTAGTTAATCAATTTGCCTGGGGTAATTATGAAAATAAATATGGACATTCACCTTCTTGAACTTGAATATCTTAGATTGACCTTTCTAAATTCATCTGGATTTCCTTGTTAATTGATATTTCCTTTTTCTCAAAAAAAAAAAAAAAAATACCGTGTTACCTTGGAAATGTGATTCACCGCCTATATGAAAATCCAAATGTAAGAATTCTTGAAACCGAGTCCTGAGGAATTCCAGATAATCATTAAAAAAAAGGAAAAAATAAGAAATGGCTATATAACTTATGTCTTGTCTTTGGTTCTGTTTGTTTGTTGCAGTTCGTGTAAGGAAATAAAAAGGCACAAATGCTATGAGTGATGGCAGAGACTCTGCTTCTGCTTTTATTTTAGGGAAGGCGAATGCCTGAATCAGGTATCCCTGACTTCAGAGGAAAACCAATAATATCTAAATGTCTGCCATTAAATCGCCATTGCTGCTCTGGCTTTTTCAGGGACTAATAGGAAAAAAAAAAAGGCAATTTGACAGTTCATGGTCATTCTTGGAGATTCATGAGAAAAATTACTTAAAAGAATGTTAACCCACGGGAGCCTCATAAATAAAATCTCAGATCTCAAGCTGATGTGCATTTTACTTGTCACCATTAAGAAAAGACAAACTGAGCGTGTTTCTAAGTGATCCATTAAAGTTCTGAATAAAAAGTGCCAAGGACAGTAATGTATGCTGGTTCCTCTCTTCTGGAAAAATCATAATCTTAACAGCACAGGAACTATTCATCAGCAGCTAATTTAATTTCACATTTAGACCAATTAGAGAAGAGGAGGAAAAAAAGCTAAAGTTAAGCACTTGTTTATAAAATCTCCCTAAGTGAAATTGCTCACTCAAAGAGCACTGCAATAACACTCAGCTCTTTTTCTCCAAAGGGTTTTATGCCTAAAGACAGACATTATTTTCTATTAGCAACCCCTGCGGAGAGAAACAAAATGAAAAGGGCCAGCTAACATCAGACAGTAGCCGCGGCTCTGCTCTAACCACCTCTGGGTTTAAGGCAGAGTTTTCACACTTCTCGTTGACCACACCACGCCCTCCCCAACAACTCCCCAACTTTTACACATTTGCACCTGTGAATATTGTTCTGCTTACTCTTTCATTTACTCCAACAAATATTAACTGAACTTATATTTGTTTAAAGTATGCATTACCTGCTGAATGGGACCACCAGATATGCAATTATTTGAGGTGATGTGCATAAGTTCCTGGAATGGTAGCCACAATGCACATTCATTAAAGAGTTACTGAGGAAGTCAATGAGTGAATGAATGAATGGTGTGGATGAGATAAGGCACTTTTCCTTGGGGAAGAATCACAACAAAGGAAAGCACAGAGATAATAAACAACTGCCGGGAAAGTCGGGGGAGTGAGAATTCGTTAGTTCATTTTGTTTTCTGTTTTTTTTTCCTTTTCTTAAAAAGAGAGCAATTTGAGTTTTTAAAAATATAAGCCGTTTGCTCTGAACAATCACTTCAAGATTATGAAACATCATAAGGTATGCAGTGTTCAGACAGTAGTTGTTGGCACTCGGTGCGGGTCCTCTGCCTGGGCATGCCCTGTCCGGTGAACTCCTTGGCAGGTTCTTGGGGCTCATCTGAGGAGTCAGCCCTACACTCTGCCCAGACCTGCCCCTGTCCCATGATTTCTGGAGATTTGGTTCTCAGGCTTCAGAGGGCATGATATGGAGGAGGGCTTGTTAAAACAACCACTCCTGGAGTCTCTGATTCAGGAGTCTGGGTGTGGCCTTTGATGCCTAAAGTTGCTGGTTTCAGACCACCTGTTGAGGACCACTGCTCCAAGAAAGACTGCTCTACATACTGTCCTGGCCTAGTCACTCATTTTATTTCAGCTTGGGCTGAGCAGACAATTTCTGGGTCTTCTTAAAGATCTTCAGGTTCTGTTTGTTTGTATTTTTTTCTTATTGGTGCATTATAGTTGTACATAAGGATGGGATTTGTTGTTACATATTCATAGATGCACATAACGCACACAAAACAGCAACACAATTTAGTCAGTACCTCCCCCGCATCCCCCTATCTCTCTTCTCCCATTCCCCAAATCCCTTGCCTTTCTTTCTTGGTCCTATATTTTTCCTAAAATATCCAAGTACAGTGACATAATTCTTATACCTATGAAAAACATCTTTTTATATACATGCCTATAATATGTACAGTGACATACTTATAAATGCTTGGAGTGTACCTTGCTTTAACTCAGTTCCAACATTTCCCCTTCTCCTTCCTTCCTATCACCCTTGCTATTTTTCAATCTAATTGACAATAGGATTAAACATTTACATTTTTTGTAAAGGCACATAGTATATCTTATTCAAATATCTTTTGCTGTATCTTGCAACTGTATCTCATAAATATTGACATATTGCATTTTCTTACAACTTATTTTTCAGTATTATTTTTCTTTTTAAATTTTTATTAAGGAGTTATCAAAGAATCTTAAATGCATATGAAGTGACAATATGATATGAATTTGGTTTTAAATCATAGTTTCCCCCCATAATGCCCCCTCCCCAGTCTCTTGATTCTTTTATGTTGCACCCCTATAAGAGATAAATGTATTTATATCATATATAAATACATGTGTACATATATATACATATATATACATGTGTATACATATGTATATATATATATATATGATTATAAATTTTCCAGAAATAAATGGTGTAAGTATCATTTGACTTCTCAGGGAGTTGATGCATAGGCTACATTGTGGATTGTCTCCCTAGATCCCTCCCTATCCTCCCTTCTTCTCCCACCACCCCACCCCTCCCTAACTCCCTCCCCCAGCTACACGTCTATGGTTCCCCTAGATTATGTATTGGTATTCGTTTGATGGGTCTAATACATGAGTTTGACTACCTTCCCCCCCCAAGACAGGGTTTAGCTCCAGCTTCCACCCACCTTCCACAAATGAAGGAAAACATTCAGCCCTTGACTGTCTGGGTTTCACGAACTTTGCTTAGCATGATTTCTTCCATTGCCATCCATTTACCTTCAGAGGCCATATTATCACTGTTTCTAATAGCTGAGTAGAACTCCATTATATATATATATATATATATATATATATATATATATATATATAATGTGTGTGTGTATGTGTGTGTATATATATGTGTGTGTGTGTATATATATATATCTCAGAGCTTTTGGATCCATTCACCGAAGGGCATCTGAGTTGATTTCATAATTTAACTATTGTAAATTGAACTGCAATGAACATTGATTTTGCTGTGTTGCTGTAACATGCTGATTCTAACTCCTCTGGGAAAATATCCAGAAGAGGGATAGCTGGGTCATAGGATGGATTTTTAAACACTAGAGTTTACTCAGTAACGATAGGGTTGTCAGAATGTGTGCAAGGGTCTGTGCACACACATACACAGCATCATCCTGTTATCTCTGAGAGTTTCAAGTCTTTCTACCTATTCTTGATTACACACTGGAAATCTTCAGGGATAATTCAGCAATCCTTTTCCCCTTCCTGTGGTGGAATTTCAAAGAATCTGCCTACCTATCTGGCAATTCACCATTCTGAATGAGTCAGGATGGTTTCATTGATTCATATTTAGCACCAGAGTGCTATTTTCTGCCCCTTTCCATTGGAGTCTGGGTTACATACCATCCTACATAGTGTTCAACCACATGGGAACTCAGATGCTCTAAGTAAATGATAAATCCAGGAAAAGTCATTAGATTACAATTTGCCATCCATAGATATTTTACATATAGCACCTTTTAGTTAAAGGATTAGTCCAAGCCTTTGTCCTACAGATGTAGGAAAGGAAGCCCAAGAGGGGAAAAGACTTGCTCATAGTCACAGCAAAAAGCCTGGTGGACTCCATTTAGGTCTTCTGGATTAAAATACAATGGTGGTTCCACACTAATCATATCTAAAGGGCAAGAAACCTTGACTTTTCTCTAAAACTTTGTAGCAATCATAGCCTTTACCATTTGTCTCATTGACTGAGCACCCCAACAAACTTCCTGAGGACAAGAAGTCTTCTACAGTATGTAGTCTGGCATCCTCAGGAACACAAGATAATCCTCAGGATGATACCCCCAGCCCATCTTCAGTACACTGACTTTGCCATTAGATCTTTTGCCTGTATTTTCCTGGAAAGGCTATGTCAGTAGATTTTTGACCATTATAATTCCATTTAAAATTGTAAGTCAAGACTTCTGTGCACAAACTTCTCAAAGTCACATTCCCAATCAGGAAGACAATGCCAAATGAAGGTTCAATACTCACATATTTGGTCTACTGAGAAATGACATTTTTGTGCTAAAACACTTCAGCAGCCTGCCAAGATTTGTTCTCACAGTCTTGTTTCTGAAGAGTTATTTGAAATCTCATAATGAGTGATAAAGATTAATTATATGATATGATTAGTAAGTATCTCAAAAGAGCTAATCCAGGACTAGAATTTTATTATTTCTATTATTAATAAAAAAATACAGAGATTTGGTTGGCCAGATACTTTAACCTTGGCTGTGTTGTTAATGTGTGTGTTGCCTTTCTTCCCCTTTTTAACTTCTGAGTCCATTCCAACTTCTGCCCTCTTCTGATTGGCTCTGCTGTCTGGGTTCTTATAGCAAAGACGTTCACAGTCTTAAAGACACTGACATATCATTTTGGACTATGTAGAACTCAAGACTATATACAGCTAAAAATCTGAATTAATTTTTAATCAGGCTCCTAACATACTTCTATCAAAAGGCAACCATGTACTACAAAAGGGATTAAAAGCAGAGTTGGGGATTTAGCTCAGTGATAGAGTGCTCACCCAGAATGCATAAGGCCCTAGGTTTTATCCCCAGCAATAAAAAGGAAAAGAAAGGAATGAAGGAAACAAAGAACAAAGAGGAATAATGGGGGAGGGTGAAGGAAGGAGAAAATTATTTAAAAGACCTAAAATGCTCCAAGGTGCCACTTCAGCAACTTTAAGCCTTATATCAGATTGTTAATTCCACAGATGGTCATGACATTTAGATCATGTCAGTGTTCCAGGTGGCTGATAAATCAATATGGGAAGGAGTGGTAAAAAAGAAAAGAAAAAGACTCTATCACATTTGTTTCTGCCTTTCAACATTCTCTCTCTCATTGGAACCGCCCCACATGTTGGGTGGAACGAATGTGTTAGGTAATAAGACATTATCAGTATTATTCTTATCATAGGACAGAAAGAGAATGGATCTGGATCAACACTCAGGAAGCTCAAAGCTGATATGACATTATTTCTTTTTTCTGCTTTCTTTGCTTGTTTACACTACAGGCAAATCACTAGTTTCCTTGGTTTCAAGAGATCGATCTCAGCTATTTTAATCTAATCTTGACCTTGTCCATATTTTTAGATCCCTCCCTTGTGTCTTTCCTGTGTCATCAATGATGTTTTTCAAAGGTGCATGGAAAAAAATACATATTCAGCAGTTAAACCTATTCAAGTAAACATGATATGGTGCCTAGCCCCTTCTCAGCACTCCCAGACACTGAGTAGCACGGAGTGAACAGAACATGATGTCTGTTGACAGCTTCTAGGGTCTAACACAGGACTCTAAAGCAAAGAGTTCAACCGTTTCTAGATACTGCAATGTGATGAGGGAAGCAAGTCTCAATAATAAATATCCAACTAGAAACCACGAACCCATTTGAGAAAGTGTGTTCCTGCTCTCTAGGACCTTTCAGTAAACTCTACAGATTTCTAAAAGATGATTTGATGGAACCAAATACGCCTCTTGAATCACAGGTGATTAGGTCCTTACTGCAAAAGTCTGTCGTAAAAGCATATCTGGGAAGAAAGAAGAATGTTTAAAGAAAAGAGTGATTAGGGGGTTATTATCACTTAGCCTGCAAAAACCATGACCTACCTGTGCGTGGAGGGTATCATTCAGCAGATGAAGTCCAACTTGATTTCTTTGAGCTATGGATGAGGAATTATGTGTCATAAAGCAAGATCAAATTGTTGATATCAAAGAAAAAAAAAGACAATTTCAAAACAAGAGCCAATCCCACTGAAGAAGTCACAGGTGGTAGTATGTAGCCAACGTTGTCGTTCTAGTCATCCACTATTAATCATACATAGCCAGAATATTACTAATTTGTAGGCACTACGTATGAAAGCCCCCTCAATTGTAGACTTGCATAGGTTACAGAGACTTTGAGGCCTGCATTTTACATTCTTGTATTCATGAAGAGCATTAAAAAAAAACTATTGGTACTCTCTAGAAGTGAACTTAGAGTCAGATTTTGGAGGAAAAAAATGAGTATATTTTGAAAAAGAAAAAATTCTTGACCACTGTGCTGCCTCAATCTACCTCCTGGCCCAGGTTGTAACTTGTACTCAATTCATTATAAGTATATTTTTATTACTATAATGACATATCTGAGTTAGGCTACTATAATTTTTAAGAGGTTTGGCTCACTCAGTTTTGGAGGCTGGAAGTCCACGCTGAATGGTACAGTCTCTTGAAAGGGCTTCCCTCGGCTGCATCACATCATGGCAGAGTCCTTGCATTTCTCTGCCAATTTCATGTCTGTATCTGTATCTGTGTCTGTGTCTGTGTCTGTGTCTGTCTCTGTCTCTGTCTCTGTCTCTGTCTCTGTCTCTCTCTCACGCTCTCTCTCGCTCCTGCTCTCTCCTTATAAAGCCACAGGATTTCATCCGGGGACCTACTCTATTACCTTCCAAAAGCCCCACCTCTAAACAGCAGACTCAGATTATCAGATTAAGTTTCCACCCCCTTAAAATAACTAACATAAAACTCTCAGGATTGAACTCCTGCAAGAGTTTGGCGTCAGAAATCAAATTCGAGGCACAGCAATTCATGTGTGTTCTACCACAAAACTCTTCCTCCAGCAGTATTTACATTTTTAAAAATTCTCTCTATGAAAAGCAAACCTCTACTGCTGGAGAGCTGGTTCATTGATTATAAGCCACAGGTGTGTTTTCAACACAATCAAACCCAGTGTGGGAATAGAGATTCCTGCATTCCTAACAAGATAATGGTGTTAAGTACAGGTTTTTAGCAAAATGCACTGCATTTCTCATACAAGCAACGAATTGTTTCCTATGGTTGCCTCTTCTTTTATCATCTCAGCTTTTCTGTCATCTCATCCTCTAAGTGATCCCAAAGCTGCCCTGAGCTATACAAATTAAATTCAGTGCCTGAGCAGAAAACATATTGCTTCTTGGGTTCTTGCTTGCAAAACCAGGAGGTAAGAATGGGAAGGGGAGATACACAAAGCAAGCACATTCATATCTATGCTCATATTTATTCACAACTAAATCATACAAATATGTTTCACACTAGTGTCAATAAATGCCAAGAAGTTTTGTTGCAAGCATAAGCATATACTCATAAATGTGTATTCAAAGTTCACCATAGTTTTATTTACTATAGAAGAGCCCTAATCTCCATATATAATGGCTGCTTTCACATCCAAAGTTCAAAAGAGGGTATCCTCCCACTTTCCAGTGTACAGGGAGAGTGTTATAAAATTAGTTAGACTAGAGCACTGCCCTAGTGACCCAGACCATTCAGGGACTGTCGAATGGTACATTTGTGCTGTGAAAGGGTAAATTCTCCTACCCCTCACTTGCATTGTTCAACTGCACAATCAAGCCCCAGGGGCTTTCTTCAGCACTATGGCAGAGTAGAGCCGTATGCAGATACTACTATCAATATTTCTCAGTTTCTGGAATAGAGAAATGGTTCAATTCAAAATTTCTCCTGCTAGGTAAATTAGTTAGACCTGCTAGAGAGCAAGTCCTTTTGGCAGCTGGAAGCAATAGAAGAGTGCAGAGCTAAAATACTGCTCACCAGAGTGCTCATTGGCTCAGGGCTTGGGACCTAGTATGATGTATTTCATATGTTTTTCCATCTTTTTCTGCACAATGTAGGAAAATGAAAAAAAATTCATAAATGAGTAGCTGGTCAGAAGGAGGACATGTGATCAGAGAGAAAAACAAAGAGATCCAGGGCCTTCTAGGCAAGCCTCTCCCTATTCCACAGCCTGATCTTGATCATTAAAGGGTCACACCAAAGCGGGGCAGTAGGCAGAGGCAAGGAAGGCACACAGGGTGCAAACTTTAAGACGGCACGCTTCCACAGGTCCTGAAACTCCAACAGGTCCAAACTAAGAGGAGAATAATACAAAGCAGAGAAAAACCATCGAGACTCAGAGTCCTTTCCCATGAGTCCTCTTTTGCCATGATCCCATGATAAATGAAATTTATTCTGTTTCTGTGCAAACCCAGGCAGGAAGAGGGAGGACGGAGCAGAAGTCTAGGTAAGTAATTGTCTTCCTGGGGCTGCTAAGTGACTTCTAGAATTAAAGAAAGACAAACAGAAATTACACAACACTTCTTATCCTCAAAGCTCTTAGAGAAAATGAATTAAACTTCTCATTTGAAAAAAAACCGATTTATATTTTAGAATGTATGGAGGGCTTTTTACTTATACAATAGAAATTATTAGCAATATTTAATAAAAATTGCACAAATTAACCAGAACCTTGAATACCTAGAGATATGCTAGAGGCAGAAAGACTATTGCTATTTTGGTACTGCCCAGATTCTATTCACCTCTTCATTCAAATATATAAATTGTTTAGCCAACGGGCAATATTCTAATTGATGGGGACATGCAAAGAAATAAGATACCTGTGTCAAGGCTTGATACTCCAGTAAGTTGAAAAAAATAAGTCTTCCAAGAATTGGTCCTTTCTACATTGCAATGTTCTTGCCAGTTCTCAAAGCAGGTGGCATTCATGAGATGGTGGACAGTCCCCAGACCAAGTGTTCTCTTTGTAATGAAGTTCACATTTTTGTAAAACTATTCTCTTGATTTCTGAATTCCCACCTCCCCTCAAGCTCTGGAATGTTCTTTGTGTTTACCAAAGCACATTCTATTATCTCCACCTGAATGTCATTCCAAATAGTGGTTTTTGTATGGAAATTGTGAAAGAACAAATGCAATTTCCTTGAGCCCCTCTGCCATCCAGTCTTTTCCTCCCCACCCACAGCAAAGTGGTCAAATAATTTTCCTTTTTCTTTCATGTTTTTCTTCAATTCTTACTCTTTTATTGCTTTTTTTGAGTTAATTTCTAATTTTAATTGTACTTAAATGTTGAATTTTGAATTATCATGTTTTGGAAGTATCTGCTATTCCATAATTAGTTGGACATCTTTTTATAAAACAAGAGAATTGAAGTCAGACCTTGTGAATGCAATCATCCTATGATTCCATGATCCAAACCATACTCAGACTGCTTTTAATGTAGTGTCTTGCATATGTTTGTCATAGAAACTCTTTATTCTCAAATCTATGTTGGTAACTGTATTCAAAGGTCACTGGGTTGTAGTCATGGTGGGCCAATCTTTACAGCCTAGTGCAGGAAAGTTGAGTAGAATAGCACCACTGTTAGTTAAAAAAAGGCTGGGCTAATATTTTGAGACAAATCTTGTTTTTATTAACTTTTTTAGTATTGAAAAATAAAGAAAATAGAAATGTGGAAAACAGAGACAGGAAGGTCTCAAACGTATGCCCAGGTGATTTTCGCATTTGTAAAGTGTTTGGAGTCACTACTGTCACTTCATAGAAATGACAACCAGGACTGCCTGCTGCAGTTCCTTGGCCACCATGTTCTTAGTTCCTTCACAACGTGCACACTCAACCCAACTGGGAATAATTTGCACTTCCCTTTGAACTCTATTCGTGCATTTCCAGATTATTGACAGTTCAGGTTTCTAAGGGAAACATCCAACTATTGAAAAATACTTTGGGGGACCAAGCTTGGCCAGAAAGAGTAACCCCAATAAAAAAAGGAATGATAGAGTAGAATTTAAACAAACTCTGGAAGCACCTAAAACACATTTCTTACAGTGTTGTCATGGTCTTTTAAAAATAATTTTAGTTGTTTTTATTAGGGAAAGAACTGTTATATTTTACTTTGATTTTTTTAAATTTATATTAACTTTCTAATGTTGCTTTCTTTTTAATACATTTTTATTTTTAATTAACACTTAGTAATCACATATGTTTATTGGTATAATGTGACATTTTAATGCATGTATTTAATGTATAATGATCAGATCAGGGTAACTGATTTATTGTAGCAGACATAATAATATATTACATCAGACACATACATTCTTTGTGTTGGGAACATTAAAATCCTCTCTATTTATATTTCAAAGCATTCACTTAATTATTGTCAACCAGTTATCCTGCTGTACTACAGAACATCAGAGGTAATTCCTGCTATTTCAATGCACCCCAGTACCAGCAAATTCATCCTGGGGTATAGGGGCAGGCAAGAAGTTCCAGCTCAGTTTCTCATATGAAGAAATTGCATAAACTACCTTTGTAACTCTGTAAGAAAAACTTTCCATTCTCAGACTACAAGGACTCTATAACAGGTAGCAACATTCAGGACTGGCCCTCCCTTTCCACCACATCAGAGATCAACAATTAATTTTTTTTTGCATTATGATGCATGCTTTTTGAGCACTTCACAAACTTTAACTCTTTTGACCCACATGTCCACACTCTGATATGAACAGGACTAACAATGTTATCTACATTTTTCAAATCATAACATCTGGGCAACACAGGAGAAGGGACAGTGGAAATGTCATAATATAAGCCAAGACCAGAATGTCTTTATTTCTACTACTTTTCTAGGCTACCTGCCTGAGGGTGACAGGAGGAAACTTTGAAGAAAGAACATATTCAAATTGCAAATACTCAAAATTTTTAGGCAATTCAGTCATCATATCCAAAACCATGGAACTAAGTCACTCATCAATATTGGACAGACACTACTTGTAAGTTTCAGCAATTTTGACTTGATGATACACACTTCCTCAGTATCTCTAAAACTTAAAAATGGTAGGACCACTTTCCCCATGGGACAATACAGAAGAAACTAAAAATTCAAACTGAAACTTGCCACTCTTTATCCCCTAAAGTGGGAAATGCAGAAATATAGACCCAATGATACTGAGGGGCATGGCTACAAAGAGCAAAGCAATAAGATGAATAGTTTAAGATGCTCAAAATAATTTTAGAAATAGAAGAGACTGCACTTCATGAATGCTCTAAGATGTGTGCGTGTGTGTGTGTGTGTGTGTACAGTTGCCAGGTGTGCAGCCTCATAAGCTGTCATAATTTCTTTTCCTCTGCCTCCAATCAAGAGCAGAGTTAACCCAGCCTCCAACAGCAGGGTTTTACCGCATGGAAAAGGTCTAAAAACTGCGAAGTTCACGTAACTACCCTGTGGTGGTTTGCTTATTAGTGAGTTCATGGATGTCACCATCTGGATGGGAACAACCCTTCTAAAGAAAATGGAGTGAGGAACAAAGCCTGTGTGATCAATACCCCTGTGACTCAGAGCAGCATGGAAGGGTCTCTCCTGTAGGAGGAAGACCTGTAATTCCCTCAGTCAACCGTCACACTGGCAGACTTTTCTGTACACAGCCAATTTCAACTCCTTCCCTCAGTGCACACACCCTGCTGGTTTGGATTCAAAGGGTCTCTTCAGATACTCTGTACTAATCGATGTTTGCAGAGATGGCTTGTGTTAACTAGGAGAAAGAGACATCTGTAGGCACTGAGTTTGCTATGCCAGCCTGAGACAGAATACAACCACCATCATCAGTATGTGAACTAGAAAGAAAAAAAAAACCTCATCAAAACAAAAATGAAAGATTGGCTCTGCTTAAAAGAGTTAATAAAGAGTAGGACAGCACAGCGAAGGAGATGTGAGGTGGATTTAGGTTTGTAGAGAAGATGAGCATGAACCACATCTCCCCGGTCACCCAGAACTGATCCTGTTACTGTATATGTCGATATTTACTACTTTAAACACAGAAGTTTAAAGAAGGAAATTCAGGAGTCAAATGGCAGATTGTGCATACGTTGAAGTCTCTCCCTTCTGCTCCAAACACCTAAAATGACAGGCACTATAAAGAGTGCGAAAGTGTAGGGAATTTAAGCTCTGGAAAGATCTATAAGAAGCAATGTTCTGAGCAGAAAAATTCAAAAGAGCCATATCTTATGTTCTACCTCTAGGTTTGAGATCCAGGGGTGAGAGTCTAGAATGGGGGTAGCAAACTATGCTCCATAGGCTATATCCAGACTATTTCTCTAAATGATGATTTATTGGTACAAAGTCAGACTTATCTACATATTGCCTTTGGTTGTATTATGCTACTGTGGCAGAGTTGGGTAGATAATACACACACTATACAGCCTTCAAAGCCTAAAATATCAGCTTTCTGGTCCTTTGTAGACTAAGTAAGTTTTGCTTACCCCTGACATAAGACAATGCTGTAAGAATTGAAAGCTTGGCACATTCTCACAGAGTAACATCTGATTATGGCCAAAAAGGAGAACTCGTGTCAACCCAACTTGAGTTACACTGCTGTATCATGCCACCCCACTCAATTTTTCTCAGTACTCTTTCCTTCATGGATATGTTATCCACTGGGACCTCTGATCATGTTTCTCTCCCAAATAACTCTGAATGATATTCCCAATATCCCCATATTTGCATGCATGAACATAGAGAAGAGAATCCTTCCAGAGACACCGGCACAATTTTAATTTAATTTTTGTTAATTTAATGAGTAGCCTCAAAATACTTGTTCATCTTTTTTTTCTTTTTCTTTTTTTTTCATTGAGGAGTTGAGATGTTGTACAACCAAAAATCATATAAAGTAATAATATGATATGCATTTGATCCGACTCCGGAATCACCCGCATATCGCCCATACCACAGTCTCTCTTAATTCTTCTATATTTCCCCCCTAGAGCAGATATAATGTCCATCATTTTCATTAAACAGTAATCAGGGAACTAATCTGCTGCCCGTTACTGTATCCTCACATCCATTCGTGGAACACAACAGCATGAACTGTGTTATTGTCAACAACACACGTATTTGTCACTTACACAACATTCCTTTTCCAAACATCCAAGCATTGAACATCATTTTCTCATTAACCCTCTCAAGCAAAGGAAGTGATAAGGGGACTCCTTCTTTACCAAAACAATCAAACAAGAAATTTAAACATACTACAATATACTGAATTAAACCCTGGATATTTTCCAACCCGATCGATTTTCAAACACATCCTCCTACATTTTTCCCTAAAATGTATCATGTTCAGGCAAAAAGACGAGGAATTACTAGTAAGTATTTTTATTTCTTCTGAACTGTGTACATCTCTAGGATTTTTCAGTTCAACATAAAAGACATAATCCCTCAACCTAAGGCTCTAAAGAAGAGAGGAATGGGGAAAAAATGGTTAAAAAACCACCCGAGAGATTCAATATTGTGACCAACTATTGGTGTTCATCAAAGACAATGGTCACTGCCTCTGCCCTGCCAGCTGCCATGCTATCCAGGCCACTCCTTTCTGCCCCAACTTCCACTCTTTTCTTGCATGCTAAGGCAGGTACAACCAGGCTTAATGAATAAATAATAGGAAGAAAGAGTAAAACAGAAAGTTCAAGAAAAAATAATAATCTAAAAGTAAAGAGAGAGGAATAAGGTGGTGCGGGCCACTATTATTGCTAGTAAAGAGGAGAAGTGGAGGATCTTTGAAAGGAATGTAATGTAAGAAGCTTTTCTTCCTTGGTAGAAGGTAAAACTAATTTCCAAGTTCCCTCCCAATTCCTAAAATCTCTGATCTTGGGACTATTTTCACAACAGATTGCTAAAACTTTAAAAAGTTAAATAAGTACATAAAATGTGATCCTTTTGTTATTACACACCCACAACCACAAAATAAAAATAAAAAATTTAATAGAAATTGATGCTAAGTCATATAATAATGAGTGCTTTTTCATTTTTTCTTTTCTAATGCATTTTTCATTGAATATGACTGCATTGGTAAATAAGATAAATCAATAAAAGTTTCTAAAACTATAGTAAGAATCATACAAATGAAAGGTTGAACTTGAGCAAGTGGTTGAAATGAAGAACAACTTCATTTTGCTGAAAGTAGAAACTGAGCAGCTGCCTCCCCTTGACCTGATCAAAACCAAGAAAGCTGAGAGTGGAAACTGCCCCCTGCCCAGGCCTAGCACAGCTAACTAAACCTGTACCTAGTGTTTTCTGCATTTTGTCCCATGCTACCCCCGGCTTTTGTTCCTATAAATTGTAACTGCTTATATGAGGCTGGCAGGGAAAAGCAATCCAGCTGCTTCTCCCTAAACAGCACACAGTTCATTTTCCTACTTTTCCTGACTTGCCTACCTCTTATGCACACAGAGGGCAAATCCAGCCAGCCAGGATCCAAGTGGGGTCCCAGGGCTAGGCTGCCCGTAACATGATTATGATATGCTATGCAATGTCTTCTATGAAGACTTTTTGAATTACAGGGCAAATAGTGTCATCTTCATAGAACAGAGCCAACACAGACAAGAGATTTTTAAGCATTCACAATCCATAGGCCGGACATGCAGGTTGTCAGTCCACTTCACCTTTTCTCAGACCTGTAGTTCCCACTTACATTCATGAAAGTGTGACTCAGGGAAACCAATCTGCTCAGGTGTCGCAGTTTCCAGAAGTCAGAGAAGCACAGGAAGCCCAGAGCCACTGGGATACAATATACAGGGACTCCATGCTAGGCAGGCTAGCTGGTATACTGAAGGACTAGAAGGTTCCAAGGTGTCCCAGAAAGGGGTCAGGAAACCATTCGTCCCTCTAGAGTGATTAGGAGGGGAAATCAATGCTGATACCTTAGAAGTAGGACTTTGCATAGGTATTCATCCATCAGAATGAAGAAGGTAGAGCACATTGGAAAGACTCAGACAGCAAATATTTACCAACCAGTGAATGAATATTTCAATTGTCAAGCAATCTGAATTACTACAATACTACCTGTTAGCTGAAAACTAACAATGGATTTAAACTGTTTAATCCACCAGGTGAGCCAAATTCTCCTGCTTCAGGCCCCCTCTTCAGTGGCTATAATCTGGCTCTAGAATTTCATTGGAGTTCCATCCTTTTCTAACAAACATCCCCATTGACAGAGAAGAATTAAGTGGCACAGATGATAACTGCAACATGTTTCAAGGAAGGGAAGTGTGCTATACCATGTTCTCCATGGTGTGATATGAGGAAATGGAAAAAATTAGGGATTTTGAAGGGTAACCCCATATCCTCATTGCCACTTCCACGTTCTCATTTCAAAATACAATAGTCTTACAACAGAAACTGAGCCAACTAGCTACCTAATTCCATCAATTATTCTGAGCTGAATACAGATATTTATCAAGATTTCTGAATCTCCTCTTAGATTGCACACCAGCAAAATAGTTTCCTAGAAAGGTGTCTACAATGAATTCCAAGTGAGTAATTGCTCTTTTGATTTATGTTAGGGGCTAAAAGAACAAAGAAAAGTTTTGTCTGATTTTGTTATCACTTTCCACCTGACCACACACCAAGGATCATACGAAGAGATTCAGCTTTTCTTCTTCAGTAGTGATAACATTTCAAAGTCCCATTTTCCTTTTAGATTCCTCTGACGTTCTTGGTTTGAAGGGTTAACACACAATCCAAATAAAAAACTCAAGCATAGATTTTTGAAGCAAAAAAAGATTAAAAATTATGGGCTAAAAGATAGAATCCATTATAGGTTCCAAATGTCTTTTGTAGCCTCCACTCAGGAACTCAGGAAAGCTTTCTGACGCAAGTTGGACTGTTGCCATCATCCCTCATCTTATTTCCAACTGCATAACTGACCAACACTTGGTAATAGAGCACAGAGAGATTAGATTTGTGACATCTTGGCATAAATCTATGAAAGAAGTTGACAGAGTATCAAGACCAATGACTTCCTAGCTCCTGGGGGGGGGGATTCCATCAGATCTGGATCTTTGGGGAACAGAAATGGTCAGATAAGTAGGGTTCACACCACTAAAAACCATTGTATTTATGGATCTATAACAGGGCTCTCATCCTTGCAGAAAGATGTGCAGTGGCTGAGTCTAACAGTTCTAACTCATGAGATGCCACTTGACCTTTCCATCCTGAAACAGATTAGCTTCAACTAGGAGAAGGCTTTCAAAATCAAAATGCCATACACAGCCAAGGGCTTGGCTTGTTTCTTCAATCAAATCTTAGTTATGTTGTTTCTGGAAGGAAAGCAATGCTCACAGAACAGTCAAACTGCACATCTCTAAAATTAGAGCACTTCAAGGCTTAAAACTTTCAGAAGGTGGACAATTCCGTGAAAAATATCTCCACGTCCATTAGAGTAAGCTCAATGCTAATTCATTAAGGAGAAAACTCACTGCCACCTTCTTTTACTTCTCAACGTTTGTCATCTTTGTGGGTCAAACCAGTTGTCTGACAGAAAGTGAGATATGATTTCTGCCCCCTGATTATTTCTGCAACAAACTTGAGGCAGAGTTTTGTTAACCTGATGTTTAACATACATTTCACTATAGTAAAAAGACAACATTAAGACTGCCTTAAAAAATAGAGATCCAAGACCCAATTGAAAACTACATTTCCTCAGGCAGCAATTCAAAGTTATTACATTTAAAATATCCAAGATAACACTTGTACTCCTCTTATACATTTAAATACTGGAATAGCTTTGGGAATGTAGTGAATTTAAAAAGGAATTATAAGTTCAATTAAAATGATGTCAATTTTCTTTATAACACCCCCTCAACTTATTTATCATCACCACTTCACCCATAAATATATTCAGGTAAATGTTCCAGATCAATTCTTACTAGATAGATTTGTTTCTGTGGAGGAGGATCTTTAATTCTAATGCTCATAGAAGAAAAGATTCTGATGCTTGAAATTCTGTTTGATTAAAATTGGAGAGAAATGAGGACTTAATGGTACCTGGCCATGAGATAAAGCAAGGACTTTAATAATGCCTTTGTTTTTCTAACTAGAGAGAGAGAGAGAGAGAGAGAGAGAGAGAATCAATTTTTTGTTTAGTTTTTCATGTGTCTTTGTTGCTCCAACACTTAGTTGTATACGTGGTGCTGGGGTTTGAACCCACATCCTCACACATGCCAGGCAAGCACTAGAACCACTGAAGCACTGCTCTAGCCCGAGAGCTGATAGAATCTTAGGTTTAATACATCCTTCCTATGAATTTATCATAGCATAAAAATCTGACCTACATTTATCTCCACCTATATCCCAAGGAAAGAAAACCCATCATATTTTGGTGCTTCCTGAATTATTTACATCATCATAATAATCAAGCACTAACTGAGGAATTGCAATAAAGAAAAAATATCCTTGATCTTTTCCTTCATGCAGGTCATGGTTCAATCAGAAAGAGTCTCTTTGTACATCAGCAAAACAAAATCAAGCCATAGTTACAAATTATGGGAGTAGGAGGCATAATTCTTCAAAGTAATATGGACTTTAGTGACTTGAGACTTCAGAGATGCAATGAGGTCATGTGGCAAGACCTCAATGAAAAGGCTAGAATTGAGCCAGCCCCTGGATGGTTATTCTGATCTTAACACTAATGAGCATGACACGTGGTCCTTTGGAGCAGATTTGGAAGTTGCCTGAAAGAGCTTCGGTGACCTTGGCTCTTACTCTACATACTATCATTATTCCATGGACAACTCACAGCTTTTAGATTAAGGCAAAGATTTGAGCAGAGAACATGCTAGAACTAAAACAGTACTTCTCAAACTTGGACTTAGACATGCATCACCTGGGGACCTTTTTGAAAATGGAGACGCTGATCCAGTCGGTCTGGGAGGAAGTCTGAGTTTCTGCATTTCTATCAAGCTTCCATGTGACTGAAGCTTCTGGTCCACAATGGCACTTTGAAGCAATGTTCTATAGAGCAGTGGGTATTTCTGAGGCCTTGGAGTTGCCATTTGTCCTCTGTGTGGAAAGCACTATCCAGCCACCCCCTGCACTTGTCTTTATTGGAAGGTACTTTGCTTGGTAGAGACCATTTTCATATTAATCATGTCTTTTGATACTCAAATGATAAGGCAAACATTGAAGATTTTTGTTTCTTTTCAAGACCAAAAACAGTGGTAAAATCAAACACAGTGGTTGACATACTAAAATTTTAAGAGGTCCCCATTTTCATCTCAACATGGCTGTCAGCTATACCACCCAGATGGACTCACTTTGTACGTCTGTGACATCACGTGAAATCATTAAAGCAGCTGAGCATGGGGTTCAAAATTTATATGAAATAGGACAGAATTGATCAGTTTTAAATTGTAAATTTTAGGATTAGTTTATTTTTACCGTGCATTTCATAGAAGAATCTACTTATGCATCTCTAATCACGAATAAAAACAACGCATCTTACTAGCAATGCCAAATTGGTGCTTTCCTTTCTAGCAGCTGAAAAATAATAAAATGGTTCAAGAACTGAACATTTGTATCCAATTTCACTTTTGGCTTAGTTAAGCAAAATCATCATCCCTGAAAACGGCTCTCAATGTTTTTCAAACAAGTTTCTTTGCTGAACCAGCTCTTTTCATAAAATCATACAATAGTCTCTGATTTTTTTTAAATGATGCCCCATCTCTTTAAGAGAAAATTGGGATATTGATTAATTGATTATATGCTGCTCACAAATGCCAACTTAAGCACAAGTAAAGAGACACTATTGAATGTTCATAACTCAAAGCCTGCAAGAGCATGCTACATGGGTGCATTATTACTGTCTCCTATTTTAATGAAGACGTAGCACAGCACTTTGTGGACCTAATTTACACGATATATCAAAACGATGTGAAATTCCCTTACACTACAATGGAGAGAAATTGTAACACATATGTGAAATACAGAGCTTAGCCTGGTTGTTAAGGCAGGACATTAGTATTCCAAAGCTGCTGTTGGGGTGTTAGTCTTTTATAAGGTGGCAGTGGATTTCTTATTCAGAGGAAATTAAAGTGCATGAAGCTGTCTTATAACTTGTTAGTGAAAACTGTGACATTTGGAAATGAATGAGAGAAAATTGAGTTTTTATTTAGATACTCAATAATCTAGAAGTACCTAAATAATAAATGGGTCATAGGAAAATATCACCCATTTGAGAGGAGAAGTGAATATTATAAATATAATAACAATAGCATAATAACAACATCTACCATTTGTCAAGGAATTAGATTTAAGGACATGTGTTTTGGAGCCAAGATTTGAATCACAGCTCCTCAATTAACTAGCATGGCATAATGGGGCAATTGCTGAACTTTTTGGAGTCTCTTCCCATCTGTAGGAGGGCATAAAATTAGTCCTTTCTCGCTGCTTTCCACTGAGGAGTAAATAACTTAGTATGGGAGCTAAGTATGACCACAAGAGACAGAAACCCCACCACTACAGTTAATAGCCCAACTCGGGGTTAGTTCCCACATAACACAAAGTCTAAGAGGAATCAGTCCCAAGATGGCAGAGTGACTCAAGAAATTACCGTGGACTCAGGCTTCCTCTCCTCATCCTAACCAGGGAACCTAACACAGGAAGGCTATGTAAACTTGAGCCCTCACTCCTGCAGCAAGAAGGCAGTAGAAGGGAGCAGCAAGAAGGAACGGTGGTGCTGGGGTCAGGACAGCAACCCTTCCCTGAAGTCTCAAGCAGTCTCCAGATTCCATGCCGTTCATCAGAATTTGTGACACAAGTGCTCCCTGCTCAAGGGAGTCTAGGGAATAGTCTTTTAGGTGGCACGATGCTGCTTAGAATAAGGCATATTCCTGTATTAAAGAAAATAAGAGGGCACCAAATATTGCATAAGCAATACCTGCCATATCACTTCAAACCACAGCTTCATAAATATAGCCATTATTATCATTCTATATGTTTTCTACTTTATATCTGCCTCGGACACACTGAGACTAACTCTGGTGCATGAGTCCAAAAAGCAGACATTTCTAAATAGTATTGAAATCTCCCTGTATAATTAAACAGCAGCAGGAATGGCAGGGAGTAGCAGAAGAAGTAGGGAAACTGTGTTGGAACACTCTGTCAGTGGATACAGTATGCTCAGGTACTGGGAAGGTCCCGGAGTTTCAGTGTCCTTATACAAAGCCATAGCAACAGTCTACCAGAGAAGGTGGTTGCCTGGCAAGGGATGGTGGTTGCCTGGGGACACAGGAGAAGTCCATCAGATGTATGCCATGTGCCATGTGACAAGCAGAGGACAAGAGGTATGTGGCACACCTGCTGGAACTCCTGGAAACATGTAAGAGAGGCACCACAGGGGCAAAGCCCTGTTTAAGAAAGTGCGAGCCCTGGTGACAATGAGGAGGAATTTTAATTATGTCGATTTCTGTGAACATGCTAATGTAATGCTGGCATGATCAAGCTAATGCTTACTAATTGTTGAGTAATATTCTAAACAAGTTATATACATTTTCTCAAATAATTTTATAAACATCCCCTAAATTAAATATTATTATTCTGCTTTACAGATGAGAAAACTAGAGTACAGAAGGAGGTAGAATATTTTAACCTGGTTTTGCCATTTTAAAAGTTCTAGGACTGAGATTTACATTGAAGTCTACCTAAGTCAAAATCAAACCCATAGCTCAAAACACAGAGTTACCATTCATTAATAGTTTTGGTTATAATCTGAATGTACTTGATTTAGTTTCTTGCTCAAATTGCTCCAAGATTTGGCAATTGAGAGCTTTTTCCATTAGCTCATGTGGCCCTTTGACATATTCTATTATTAAGGTTTTATCTATTTTTTGTTGTTGTTTTTTTTAAATAGAAACTCCTGGCACTAAAAGATGTTCTAGACTTATTTTTCACATTGTTTTGCAAAAGTCTTGAAATTGGTTATACCTTGAAGGAGCCCTAATTCTTTTTTATTGGAGGAGAGTATTAGAAATCAAGACATAGGTGACAGGTGACAGTATATTTTTAGTATATATGCTTTCAGGAAATGAAATAATTGAATACCCTTACTTTGAAAGGTGTCCAATACATACTGGTGAGCACATGGAGTAAACACCAGATTTGAGTTTCCCTTCTTGAACAAGTAACTTCTGTGTGATTTGAAGTTTATAACAGGTTGCCAGTTTACACAACCTCATTAAAAAGACACATGCAGTGATTTAACTATTCTGCCCACTTGATACAGGTATTAGAAGATGAATTTATACATCAATTTCAAATAAAGCAACATCGTCATTACCATCAATTATTAACTATCACAACTTTATATGACTGAATATTTGGGGTGAAAAGATGAAAGAAAATTTAAGTGGAACCGTTTGAGCTGGGCTGTGTTAGCTTCCCTTTGACTGTAAAATAAACAGATAATCTTTGATTCATTAGTAGTAAAGGGTTTTGTCAACCTGAACCAAAATTAACTATACATTTTGAATCTGTGCTTTAAAAAAAAAGATGGAAACATTAATTTCCAGCAGAGACTTGCTTCAGCAGAGCAGGGGCCTAAATTTGCTTTCTCAGCTACTAGATTTCAGAGTTTGAAATGCAGTGCATGATGGCCTTTACTGTCCTTTACTGAACAATTTGTCCCTTTCAGACCTCCCTAAAATTATTAGGAAAAGCCTTGCAGGTAAAGCTTCTTCATTCTAAAATTACATTATTTATGCTACCACATTTACTTCTTAGATGACCTTGACACTTCTCTCCCCCACACTTTTATCCCTAGTCTTAGCACGTGCGCGCATGTGCACGCATGTGCACACACAAACACACACATACATGCTCGGGAAGAGGCACGTGAATAGGAGAACCTTTGCTGGTGATGGGAACTGGTTCAGTGCAGAGCAGATGACTACCTCTCAGCAGTAATGAACCGCCATCTTAAAGAATGTCATTCAATCAACACACTGTTGGTGGGACTGCAAACTTGTACAGCCACTCTGGAAAGCAGTTTGGAGACTCCTCAAAACATTATGACACAGTTATCCCATTCTTGGGTGTTTTCTCAAAAGAGCTAGAATTGGCATACTACAGAGACACATCTACTTCAGTGTTTATAGCTGCTCAACATACAATAGCTAAACTGTGGAACCAACCCAGATGCCCCTTGCTGCTGGATGAGGGGATTTCAAAAGCTGTGGCATATATATATATATATATATATATATATATATATATATATATATAGAGAGAGAGAGAGAGAGAGAGAGAATATATATAGAGAGAATATATATAGAGAATATACATATATACATAGAGAGAATATATATAGAGAGAATATATATATATATATATAGAGAGAGAGAGAGAGAGAAAATATTTGGGGTGAAAAGATGAAGGAAAAGTTAAGAGGAACAGTTTGAGCTGGGCTGGGTTAGCTTCCCTTTGACTGTAAAATGAACAGATAATCTTTGGTGGGTTAACACTCTTGATTCATTAGTAATAAAGGGTTTTGTCCACCCTCTCTCCCTCTCTCTCTGTATATATATACAGAGAGAGAGGGTGGGTGGGGGATAAAGGAGGAAGAACTCCACTGTGTATGTATGTATGTATGTATGTAATACACACTGGAGTTCTACCTGGTATTAGAGAGAACAATATCATGGCATCTGCAGCCAAATGGATGGAGATGGAAAAAACTATGCTGATTGACATATCACACACTCAGAGACTTAAGGGCCAAATGTTTTCTCTCAAATATGGAAGTAAGAGAAAAATCTAAGACAGAATAAAAGTTAGCTAAGTTTAAATAATAAACTCAACATAGTTGAAATTATACATAAACTGGGGGAACCACAACTATGAAGGTAGGGGGAGAAGGGAGGGAGGCATGCAGGGGAGAGAGAGAGAGAGGGATTCGGGGGGTTATCAATACAGCTGGGAACTCCTGACTCTCAAGAGAAGCCCAATTACACACAGTCAGAGAAACTCAGAAATTTCAAAAATTAATATACATGCTTATGCTTATTTATATCTATAATATGGAAGTAATGCAGAGGAGACATGGGAGTGGGGAGTGGACTAAGGGGGGAGATCTTAGACTAGGATCAGCCTTAACTTACTTTGTCAATATCCATGTATGCATGATTATGTAACAATGATTCCTCCAACATGTAAGACTATGTTGAACAAGTAAATGAAAAAAATAGAATGGTGTTAACATAGGAACATCTGCCCCTTCTCTCCAATTCTCTTGCCCACCAGTCTCCATCCCTGCTTATTCACAAAGCCTTCCCAGGTGCTGTTCCTCTCTTCCTATCCTCCATATGTACCCTGTACTCATTTGGTTCTCAATAATCTGATAATATTTTGCATTGTGAGTCTACTTGTCTTATTTTCCACATTTAAGCACCTAGGCCCTAATCCTTAATCATGCTGTTAACTCAAAAAGGAAAGTGGCAGCTTATTTATATGTTTTTTAAATCCATCATAGGGACTGCAAGATATGATGAATCAAACATGACCTTAATACTCACCTGTAGAATGAATGGATAAAAAGTAGAAATAGTTAAATGCTCATTATGTGCCAAAGGCTGCAGTAATCCTTTAGGTTCATGCATTTTTTAAAATGTAATCTATTCAGCAATATTTTATCAATTTTCGGAATAAGGACCCTGCATCTTCATGAGGGTCTGGTACTTAAATCTTGAAGAAACCAAGACTTACCTACAGGATGTGCAATAATGATTCATGGTGACTGTTCGTAGATTTATGATTTGGGGGCCTCACTTCTTTGGGATCCTATTTCCTCATCAGTAGAATGAGAAACCCATCTGAAATAACTGTTCAGGTCCTTTTGTGCCTGACCAATGCTTCCAAGTACAGTTGTGCCCTTTTCATCTAAGAAGTCTTTGGTATCTCCATGATCTTATCTTGGCTTTCACTGACTTCTACAAAAATAACATTTTAATTTTTTGACTTAACTGAGTCCTCCAGAGTGATTTTTCTAAGGCAAACAGAGTCAACTCCTGGGATTACTATGAAGTAAGTAATTAGTGACCTATTTTACCTTATTCTATATTTAGGCACATGTATTGACAAATGCCCTAGATGCATTAGTACCAAGGCTTAAGGAGGTAGTGAATTTTGTAGACTTCACACATCTGTATTTAATTTCTGAAGGATTTCCTTGATTTTTAATTTCTTACTATGGAATGTCACCAGTAAAATTATTAATAGTAACATGTAAAGAAAAAAATTTAAGCACTACAAAGGGAGAAGTAAAGAGAAAAGGAAGACAGAATGAACCTCTTTAGCTAAAAACCCAGAAATTCTGAAATGTTCCATATTTTTATCTGAGCTATGTAAGACTCATGCACAAGAGTAACTTCAGAATTTATGCAAACCTGAGCATAATCATTATATGGAAATCAAGTAGCTAATAAACTCTACTAGGCACAGTGGAGCACAAAAGAAAATCGTTAGACATGACATCACCAATAGATACATTATCCTACCATCTTCACAAGATTTCCTGATACTGAAAATGAGCTGCTTCTAACAAAACCTTGCCAGTTTAGGGAAGCCGTTGTGACTTTGTCATTGGCTTAGATGGTAAAGCCTCAATGACCCAGAATTTATGGCTAGGGTCTAAATTGTTTGTACACATCTAATCAGATACCCATCCTCTCTGGACTGTTGGGACAATGCCCTCCTAATCAGGCCTTCTTACCACTCCTAGCTGTTCCTCCACGTGGCTATGAGTTTGGTGTCTAAAGTGTTACTGTCCTGTTGAAAGCCTTCAGGATTCTCTCACCCTCATCCCCACCGTAGGAACCTAACATAGGGTGATGAACCATCCAGCTTATCTGGAATTGTCCTATTGCTGACTTTATAAGTCCTGCTTCCTAGGACGACCCTTAGTTCCAGGTGAACAGAAACTCCTGGTCACCCTACACCTCCTCTAGCAACCAGGGCCAGAGCAATGATGCTCTCCTTTTCCATTTCTTTCTGTACACCGCACTGTCTCTGCCTAGGAGTTTGTTCTCCCTCTCTTCCCTTTATGTGTTCCTGAAGATGGATTAAATTCTCTTTCCTAAGCTATAGTGTACAAAAGGCATTATTCCCCGAGATCAGTTCACCCTCTATAAATAGAATTTGATTCTGGGGGGAAAGACAGCAGTCTTACACAACCTTTCACAAAGTCCTACTCATTTTCTACCAGGACCAGAAAGGGCCTACAGTTCATGAGCTAAGCAGAAGCTTCTCTCACCAGGGGGAACACTAGTGATTTTCATTCAGATTGATCTGCTCTGCACAGCTGAGCCCCCACGTCCTCTTCTGGTAGACTCTGATTTGGAGCAGCAACCAGCTAGCTCCTCTCTCTGCCAGGCTCTGCAGAGCACAAACTTCAAACCCTTGCAGCGAGCCAGCTTTTTGCCTGTAAAGCTTGATGCTTCTGCACAAGTTAAGCTCTCCTCCCCTGCCACAAAGGCTCAGGCAAATGGGGACTTGGTCATCTGTTCCATGCCCTGAAGAGTGTCTCCAATGGAAAGGCAGGGCTCAGTGCAGGGGGAGCCCCCAGAGTCTCACCTGGAGCAGTGCTGTCCATGAAAGACCTGAGAGCCAGAGGAGGGTGGGAAGAGAAGCACCCAGGGCTCCAGTGTCCCTTTCAGGTGGCTTCCTGTTCCCTTAATTTGAGTATTTTTAAGAGAAAAAAAAGAGAGTGAAGGTAGGAAAAATAGGGGATGAAAATCAGCAGACCTTTTAAAAAATGTGCCACCATATCTTGAGTGTTGGTGAGAAAAGAAGGCAAGAGGCAGAGAGAACATCCAAAGAGCATTTTCAAGGGTTTTTAATCTCAAGGAAAATGAAACACATCATGAGCTCCATGAAATATATTAGCTACTAAACCACAAACCGGAAAACTATCTGATGTTGGCATATTTCTGCCATTATAAGATGAGTTCCCTCAGTCCAACCCCTGAGCTTCAAGCAAAGCAGGACAGAAGGAATGTCACTAGCACATTTTCCCATTGGCTACACAGTTACTTACAATTGTGAAGAAGGGACCAGTCAGTGCCCTAGGGTTAGTCACCCTTAGTCTTCTGGGGTAACCCATTCAATCTGGGTGATATCTGAGTGTCTGCGGTTCTAACAAATTCCCAGGTGATTCCAATGCTGTAGGCCCAGGAACCACACTCTGAGTAGCAAGACCCCAGGACTCTGGTTCTCAAACTTGACTACACATTAAAGTCAACTGAAGGAGATTAAAACAATCCTTGTATGTGGACCACATCTCAGAGATTGTAAATTAACTGGTATGAGGAGGGTATACCAACTGCAAGAGTCAAGATATGGGCCACTGCCCCCAAGGGATAACTCTCCGAGCAAATGATATCTAGTACTGTATGTGTAGCAAGCAAGGGCTAACTTCTAGATGTCCATGCTGAGTGGATGCAGATTTGGCAAGTCTGTAGGAACTGGATAGGTTAACCAGGACAGACTTAATAACGGGGGACTGTTTGGAATACAGAAGTTGTGTTATAGATTACTGAGTTTGATAAGTATTACACTATATCAGACCAATTAGCTGGACCTATTAGCCTCTAAATCCAGCAAAGGTATGGACCAGGGCCCACTATTCCATGTGCTTGATTTTGAAATTGCCATTGCTGTCTGACTGCCTTATTTTACTAAGTCTTTTAAACTACAACAACAAAATTGAGGAGAATTTTAGAGTGCTGTCCTGCACTTGTGAAATTTCTTATTTGTAGAGTATCTCAGGATTAACACAGCTCATACTAGGATAATACTAATAATAGATAGCATTTATGACATGTTTATTGTTATTCAAGCATTAGAATAGATATTTTCTATATCTAACTGCTGGAGTGATGTTATCTCAAATTTAGAGTTGGGGTTAAGTGTCCATTTTCCAGGCAGGAAGGTTGAGTCCTAAGATTAAACTCATTAATCAAGTCCACTAGCTGGCAGGATTTTCCACCTAGTTGTTTCCTCTCTCATCATGACCAAAGACCACAGGACTGTGTAACTGATTCCTCTGCAAAGTCCAGCAGCTGATAAGAGACTGACTCAGTGGGACAAGTAGTACCAGGCTCGGTGACATGGGAAGGTGGCAAGCCAATGATTTCTTAATGAGCTTATGCTTAAATCAAAGTAAACATTCATCCATATTTTACAAAGTAGTAAGTACAGAGAAAATGTAGAGATACTGCAACAATATAATCTATCATTTTTTAAATCTTAGATTTAGTTTTCTTTTTTAATTCACCAAGAGCCATCAGACACACAATTTACAAGAGGCCACGGGAAGAAAAATGTTACCATGCCAATCTTACTTCTATAGGCAGTAAAGTCCTCTCTCTCTCTGCTGGGTGAGAAGGTTCAGTGGATGTGGCCTATTGAACATATGTTGTATTTGTCTCGTTCTCTGTATTTTTTAAAATCTCTCTCCCTAGGCCACATTAGCTATGTCCACTTGATTCCACTCTAAATACACAGGATAGACAGGCTCACAGATTCACATCATGAGAATATCAGGGCAGAAGTTGCCTACGTAATTTGCTTAAATTTTTAAATGATTAGAGAAAGATTAGAGAAAAGATTAGAGAAAACTCCTTGATAAGAACTCTTTTCAATTTATTCAGCATGTATTTACTGAGTCTGAGAAGCTACTACCGGTGAGATGATCCTAATGTGTTTTCACATTATCATGCTTAGTTCTCCTAGCACTGGGTACATGGATATTGTCGGGTTCACTATCCTTCCTCCTACCACAGGGCCTTTGTGTGGACTTTGTTTACCCCTCCCTGAACAACCCCTCCTTAACTAAGTCAACTCATCTTCAGGCATCAACTCAACCACAGATTTCTCAGGAAAGCCTACTTTAGTCTGCTCTCTGGATCTCTTTCTTACAATAGTTTCTTTTCTTTAAAGCCTTTAGCTCATTTGAAATTATGGATTAGTTAATATATTTATTTGATCAGTGTGTTTATCTCATGGGAGCTCTAAGTTCCATCACCACCTTAAGACAGTTGCCAAAACACTCAATAAATACGGGGGAGGGCTACTGTGGCCATGAGGGGGAAGGGGTGGGTTTACAACAACAGGCAGTCAGATCTGCACAAAAATTCTATGGTATCCTCAGTTGTCTCATTATTACTACACTGATAGCTTGGTTTCAACATGATTGACAACTCTTTACACCCCTCTGCTGTTTTTAATTCAATCAATCTAAGGAATACGGGATATGAGGATTATCTCTGTCAGACCATCTGGCTAATATTAAAATATTAATGATATAATGACAAACACTGTAGCTGATACTTTTTAGTCTGTCCCACTTTGTTTGTATTCTTTTTAAATGAATACTTGGTTCTGCTTGTATCCCGTTTAGTGGTGTGTGTGCCTGTCGCTTTTACTTGAGGATGAGCCCTTGGAAGACAGAAATGCACTGAAACTTTCTATTTCTCTTCTCCTAACCCTGTGTAAATGCTCTGTAATTAATACCTTGAATCAAATACTTGATGTTATTTGATCCTTATAATACTTCAATTATTATGTCAAGCATTGATAGTCCTACCAGACAAATGAGAACACACGTTATGGTAAACAAAATGTGTATGGCTGGCTATACCACAGGTTAAAGACTATGCTGAATCCATGTTTTATAATGCATGATTTGAGAGTTCTCACTTAGAAGAGCACATTAAATTTGGGGTCCTTGATTACCAGAAAGATATAAACAAACTAGAGGGAGTTCAGGTAAGAAAAATAAACATGATTAAGTTTCTGGAGGAGTATGAGGAAGAATTAAATCAACTAAATATTTATAGTCTGGCTAAGGAAAGACTATAAAGGAAGGTGAGACATGATTGATAACTAGAATTATGCAATGTTTCGGCACAGAAGAGGCAGAATCACTGAAAAGGGGAAACAGGGACCAGGAGACAGACGCAGGAGTGGAAGGAAGAACATTTAGAACAGGACTATCTAAGATGAACTGTGAAATGAATTTTTAACAACAAAAACTGATAGAGTGCTGAAAAGTTTCCCAAGGGAAAGTCAAGAAACCATCCCTGGAGATGTCTCAAACCAGCAAGAGAAAATAACTAGAAATTGTCCTGCAGGGAGCAGTTCTGCCCACACATTAAACATGAAAGGCAAAGCTTTGCAGATTTTCTCTCTAATTTATATTCTTCTGGGATCCCATGAGGCTGAGAAAGATGTGGGAACAATAGACTGAGGACTGAGTGCAGGGCCTTGGCTTAGATGTCTCAGCCTTGGCTCACATCTAATGAGTCGGCGTAGAAGGCAACCCGCTAGAGAGGCCACTTCAAGCACACCCAAGGCTTTAATTCATCCAGGGACCTTTATTAACTTGTCCCATGGGAGTATGCAAAGCAATAATAAACCCAAAGAAAAACTGGGGAGGAGCGTGTGCATGTGCAAGCACAGGTGTCTGCTTGAAACTCACAGTCATGTGTGTCATAAATTGAGCAACAACAGTGAGTCTATGCATTTTACTGTGTTGGGGACATACCCAAGGCCAAATGGTAAGATTAGGACTTTTAACTCAGATTTGGTGTCTATCATTATAGCTCTGGCTCAGTCAGTCTTTGGTTTCATCATATCCAAGAGATTGATAATGGATGTCTCTACATGGATAGAGAAACAGGATAAGTCAGGATCCTGACAAGGCAGGGGTCATTCTACATAATCAATAATAAATCTTACAATGGCTAAGTACCTGTTTCTAGCTCAAAATCAGTGTACATTTTTGGAAAGACGCATGAGTTAAGCCTGGGCTAAAGCAAACATGTTACAGTATTAGGTGACAACTTCCTGAAAGTTAGACATCTATGCCTGAAGGCAAAGGATTGCTCACTAGGAGAAACAAATAGTTATTCTTCTGTCTCAAAGCAAATGGATGCTCAATTGGAAAAACACAATGATAGAATTATCTTGCTGAAATCACAAATGGCCAACAAATTTATGGGAAAAAAATGTTCAATTTTATTAGCAATCAGGGAAATGCAAATTAAACTCATAATGAGATGTTAATTCACATCCACCAGATGAAGGCAAATTAAGCAAATGAAAATACCAAGTGTTCCTGGAGACATGAAGCAAAGGGGACTTTCATATGCTCGTAGTGGGGGTTTTAATAGATGTGATAAGTCATTGCCTCCTAATAGTAAAGAATTCCTTTGCCACAACTAAGCAAGTTCACTTCTAGTGCACATGTTAAATGTGATGGCAAATCTTACTGGGGAACATGTATAAGAATGTTTAAAACAGCATACTGTCAACAACAAAAATCTGAGTTCCCAAACCCCATCAAAAGTAGAATGGATAAAACTGGTTAATTATTACCATGGAATATCACATAGCAGAATTGGTGAAATGCATTCATATACACCTACATAGATGAATCTCAAATACTTAATGCATACCCAAAACACAGGGCTCATATTTCTTTACTACAACCAAGTCAGACAAAGTAAAATAGCTTACTGAGGATGCATGAATTTGTAGCAAAACTGCACAGAAGTTAAGGGATTAATAATCAAAGAAATCAGAAAACTGTTAGTGGATTCATGGGTATTTGTCGCATTATTGTTGTTATCATGATCTTTTATATATTACAATTATTAATTACACTTGACACTATATGTATGTCGAGTTCATGACTTAAGGCTTAACCTAGTAATATAAATAGAATATAGTCCATATTCTCATCTGCTTCTTTTTTTCTTTTTTTAAGAGAGAGAGGGACACACAGAGAGAAAGAACAAATCAATTTTATTTTGTTTTTCTTGTGGCCTTCATTGCTCCAAAACTTCGTTGTGTATGTGGTGCTGGGGTTTGAACCCGCATCCTCACCAGGCAAGTGCCTGAGCCACTGCTCCAGCCCTCCCCTCATGCAAATTATATAAGATTTCAGAAATTCTATGAATACATTCATTAAAATGAATCAGGGTTCTTTTCCTCTATCAAGCAACTCAAGTCCAGCTTTAGAATCTCCTCTCTAATTTAAGACAAAATCTCAACAAAACTGAGTCTTCTATTTCTTATTAAATCAAAAGTAAACAAACAAAGAAAAACCTCACCAAAACCCAACAAAGACAGGGAGGAGTTTCAGCTGCACGTAAAGGAAGTAGGCAAATTGTGTTTTATAAATTCAAAATAAAATTCTTAATAAAACAAAATTAGCAGTTCACGGTTATTTCATTGTAAAAATAAACATATACATGATGTAATATCTTCAGAAATCATCTTTATAATATTACATAATATAAGAGCAGAGTCATAGTGATGCCTTGGATCTATGAAGAATACGTTAAATCATGTTCTACATACTTCTTAAAAGGCAACTAAGTGAGAGAAGAAGTATTTCTGAAAAACCATGGAAAAATTAGTGAAATCTAAAAATGTTGGGATTTAACAAGAAATTCACTTATGAAGACAAACGGCTTGAATTAATAATATTTATACTATCTGCTTAACTCCCTTACTGTCTTATAAAAATGTAAATGCAGCTTTAAGAACATTTTAGATAGTCAGAGAAGTTATATTGGTAAGATCTCTTATTAGGTCACAATTCACTAAGTTGGTATTTTCATTAGATCACATCATAAAGATTCAATTAATTCGGTGGAACATTTTTCTCCTAGATACTCTTAAGAGTAGCCTTCCGGCAAGAAGCAGTGTTTAAAGGATGAGTAAGGACAACGAGGAAACATCCAACTTGCAATGCTCCTGTTCAGGGCCATCATGTTAATCATGGCATGTGGTCTAACAGGTCTTCCTGCATGGAAGCTGCAAAATGACTAAGTAATCAAGAATTCAGATTTGTCAAATTAAGCTAAAGTATATCACAAAACTCAGAAGTAGTTTATAGACACTGGGCTTTGTGAATTTAGCAGGAAAGAGAAACTTTCCCACTCAAGTCACGCCCTAACTGTAGACTTGAAAAATATGATCAATAAATATGGAATGATTTGTATGTTTCCTGGTTGGACTTTCCCCCAAGAAATGAGAGCTGTGAATAATATGGTTGTTTGGAACTATTCATAAAAAGCAGTATGTGCTGGTATGACTATTGGCAAATTACCATCAATAATGACAATGAAGGCATATTCAATCATATGCATTATTATATATTTCTAGGTAATACCATTGGACAAAATTTAGGCATTTGTGAACTACCAAGGAAAACATTTTTACTTAACAGCTGAGTTAAAAGGGTTTGGTTTTAAAACCTCAGGCTAAAATTTGTCAAAGAACTTCAGAGCACTATAATAATGTTGATCATCAATCAGCCAACCTGTATTTATTCGTGTTAGTACAGTGCCGAACCTGAGAAATACAAGATAAGGAATCAACACTTACGTGTGGGAGAAGCAAAAGTGTGGTACTAAATTGTGCTGCAATTTATCTGAGTGCTGCAATTATAAAGGTGCATAATAATTTGAGTTTTATTTTTTGCTATTACCTACTTGGCATATATAACGCATAATTTTATCTTGCATATTTTTATTGGCCTACTGGGAAAATCTGGGCTGCCTATCCTTTTTTATTGACAAGTTTAATTTTCACTTTACCTGAGATCTTGTTTGAAGGAAAATATCTTAAATACACAGGGCAATGTGATCCTCTGAGTAATAAAAAAAAAAAAGAAAGAAAGAAAGAAGGAAAGAAAGAAAAGAAATGACAAAGTAACTTTGAAGAAAATTAAAATGCCCTTATTCCAACCTGATAACACCTTTGTGAACAAGTAGCATGCCTCCCTTAGCTATTCCCTGTAACTTTCACTTCTCTACTTGTGAGCTCTACAATTGCAGTAATGTTGGCTGAAAGGCCATAAGTTCCAGTCTCTTAGGGTAACAGTACCACTTAGTTGTTTTCATAGCATAGCTTTACTCTCTGCTGAAATAAACATTCATGAAAGTTTTGAAATTTAATTTCTAAGGCAAAATCCTATGACCTTGCAAAGTGTTGCAGAGCATGTTAACATAGTGTCAGTGAATCGGGGACTTGGGTTCCCAGTGAGAAAGGCTTCCCTGAGCCGCATCGAGGGGGCAGGTCTGATGCTATACAGCATAGAGAGGCGCTGTGCATCTTCAGTGGCATGCCAGGAAGAAGCAAGCAGCCACAGGAGACTGGTGGTCATTTCACTGGGTATTGTGTTGATATTTAATTTAGTGTGCTTCAATCAGGAGTTAGTGAGATCCTAAGCTACGAGTCATTAAGGCATAACTGTTGTGACAACGCATGAAACTCTTAAATCCTTCTCTGCAGCATCATAATGAAAAAGGCAGAAAAGAGAAGACATAAAAGAAGATGCCACGTTTACATTCCATGAATTGTAAATGTGCACAGTACTTACCATTCCACTTTAGGAATCAAAGTATTTTTCCAGAACCAAATGGCTTCTTATCTTTAGTTAATTAATCAAACAATCCTCAGTGGGTTTAAGTCATTATTCTTTTTACTCAAGCAAAGCTAAGGTTTCCTAAAATTTATGTGAAATTTATGTATATGGTTCATCTAAGAGATTATCATCATAGATAGATTAATTCATCGAAAATTTATCATTTGAGCTGGTAGTTGCATAACAAATACCCAAACAGAGCTTTGCTCTGAGTTTCTGACAGTGCTGTAGGCCAGATCTATGGAAACTGGGGAGAACTGTAGCCAGGCAAGAGCTCATTCATTATTTCAATCACAAGTGTCCTTAAACAATTAAGGCTACCACAATTAATCTTCAAAGTTAAACATTTATAGGAGAAAGCATGGAGTGTAGAAATCATCTCTGTGTGTTTGTGTTTTAGTTTAAGACACTGCTCCCAAACAATTGCATTCTTTTCTAATACAATTATCTTGAGTGGTAGAAGCGCAAGGAAGAAGTTTCATATGAAGAGTTTAGGCTGGTAAATTCTCCAAATAAATAATTAGGGCACTTTCTGTCATAGAAACAGATCATCAGTTCAGAAACTTCAAACAGGCAATATCAGGTGAAAATTAAAACTGCTTTAGTCAGGAAGTCTAGATTTAACTCGGTTGTTTCCAAAGAGCAGTGATCACTCTAGAGCAGATGACCTGACCTTGTGCAGCTGGAAACATCCCTGGGGCAAATCACTTGCATTTGAAGAATCCCAGACCTTTGGAGGTGCAAGCCAGGAACACAGAAGAGAAGCACTTCTCTCATGAAAGATGTTAGTAACTGGATTGCTGGGATTCCCTTAGGAGATGCAATATCTTCTCTTCCCCCTCCAGAAACAAGTAAAAATGTCTGCTGTCCTCAAAAGCCAAAAAAAAAAAAAAAAGCCCTCCCCCGCACCAACTCTCCTCCAGCATCCTACTGGCTTAGGATAACACACTGCGTGCAGCCTGTGAAGATCTGTATCCCAGGAGGACATTTCAGCAGAGGTACAAGCAAGAATTTAGAACTAAAGCTCTTCCTCCTCCCTGGAAATACTAAGGAAGTTTGCTGAGAGAGGTTAACTTGCCAGGGAATAAATGTAAGTCATACACACTGAGAAGTTATAAATCTCTCCCCAGAAAAAAATGCCTATCAGCAGTTCAAGCCAGCCCAGCTTTTAAGAACATTAAAGCAAATGCACTAAACCTAATATATTCACACATAACACATGTGGTGGCCGTTTCACATGCTTCATAACTCAGAGGGCAGCTGCTGCTGTGTGGGAAATGGATACTGTGACAGGTCACTGGTGATTTATACTGCAGCACTCACAGAGGAGTGGACTGCGGACTGCCTAGGGGCACTCAGGTCTTGCTACCCTTCCTGCACTCAACAGCACACCCAGATGGGAGATGTGACCTGCTTTGGTTGGGGGAATAAAAAGCAGCTAGGTGGGGCAAGCAGTGAGCCTCCCTTCACCAAGTTCAGTGTGCATAAGCTCAGACTCTTTTGAATAGAATTTAATCCAAACATACATGAAGAATTAATTTATTAATGGGTATACATGGTACTTCATTTTTTAGCATCTAATATGTACAATTCCCATCTTACCTGAGATTCTGAGACTTGATACATCTGGCTGTCAAATAGAGAAGATGGCATTTTATAAGAGCCTGCTAAAAAGTCAGAGTCCTCCCGCCTCAGCATCAAGTCCTCACCCTATGCTGACACCATTCATGGGTGTCCTTTGTTGTGTCATAATAGTCTTGTAGAAATCCATAGCAGCTTCAGACCTTACCTAGAAAATGGGAGAGAGGCCAGTGCTTTGTACTAGTCTCCATAATCCTTTGTTACCAATCAACAAAAATCTTTAAAACACTCTGCTGAATGAGAATTTCACTGCTGGTAAACCAGATATTCTGCCTTTTTAAGGGCACCTCCTACTGGTCCTTTCTTAGAGTGAACTATGTATGCTCTTTCTTTATCATCAATTCCTGCCATGTTCTCGGAGTGCAAATTGCTACTAAGAAAAAGGTGATGCTAAGATAAATGAGCAAAGATGATCAGAGTGATTGGAATTAGCAATATCTCTAAAGCACAATATCCACTGTCCAGGGACCTGTGCAAACTGTACCACAATTCATTTGCAATTAACAGAAGTGGATTTAGAAGTATAGAGAAGTTTAAAGATACAGATGGGCAAGCCTATCCATGGGCATATCCCCTGATACACATTTTCATCTCCTTTTTCAAGCACAGATTTTTTTATGAAGAGAAAATTTTAAGAAGAAAATGAAAAAAAAAAACAGTAATAAAAGGTCCTAACTCTCTGGACAAGAAACTTAAGTGGGAAGAGGTATAGTCAATTAATTCAGAGATTAGTAAAACATATATAAAATCCATCTCCACTTATCTATCCCCAAACTTCGCCTGACAAAAGTCACTTGGGAAATGGTTTTAAAATATTGTCATATAACAGACATCATTGTCCTTTTTTTGTACATCTTTCCCAATGTAATATTTTCAGCCAAAGCATTTCAGGCCTTCAGTCCACTTTGGTTTTGAAGACTTGCTACCCAGCAAAGGATGCTCCCTCTGAACTTCCCCTCTGCTGTCCCTGGCCTCCCAACTGCCAGAAAGTGCCCAAGACAATTTTCTGGGTAGAATGAGAGTTCTCTCCCTTGCCACAGCATCTTCGGGTCCCAAGGAGAATATTTTTAAAAAGACACCTATTCATTACTGCGAGGTCCCCCCAACTCCCCACCCCCAAGTCCTGCCCACCTTCTGCGGGGAGTAATTGCAGAGGACAAAGCTCAGGAGGAGGGAAGCAGTCATTGAGGGAGGAGGGGTCGCAGGCTGCTGAGCGCGCGCGGATGCGGGTACACGCTCACCACAGGCGCGTGCGCGCGCGCGCGCACACACACACACACACACACACACACACACACCTCACGCTCGCTCTCTCGCTTCTTTCTAGCCAAATGAGGATGAGGAGTGGAGTGCGCGCGCACGCACACAGATTCCTGCCCCTGTGTGGCCGCTCCAGGCTTTGGGAAGCTTCGGGCTGGCTTGGCGCTTGACTGCCTTAATCTCTAGCGACCGAGAAGAGGCGCGTTCTCTGCTCGCATTCCCAGCCTTTGGCCATTCAGCACGTAGCAGGGACAAGAAAGCCGAGCTTAGGACTCCAGGGGGTGCTGGGGACTTGGCCGCTGAGATTTAATTCTGCTGCCTGTTAATTTCCGAGGGGCTCCCGTTGAATGCCCGATCCCTGCCTGCACCTTCTTTTCCTTTGGATATGGGAAAAGGTCGTTTCCTAAGGGATTTGAATGGTCAGTCTGCGGCTCTCATCCCCACTAGGCCCGCTCCCTGTACCCCAGTACCGGTCTACTTGTGGTTTAAGTTCCGCAAGACGAGTAAACCTTATAATGAGCCACTTTGCTTTTTTTTTTTTTTTTTAATTCTTTTGGCTGCAGAAGCACCAGTTCCGTATTCGAAGACTGCAGCAGCCTGGAGCAGCCTTCAGATCCCTCTTTCCCCTGCTTTAGCGCAAATTCAATCGCCAGTTTTGCCATTTTTCAATTAGAAACTGCGTTTGCCAAGTGCCAGGACGAGGGGCTGGTTCCCCGGAATATCAATCATTGGGAGTTTGGAGGTGTCCTGGAGATATTTGGAGACTTATCTTGCGAACTGCATTCACCGTTAAAGATACAATTAAAAAAAAAAAGAAATAAATAAAACGCACCTCCCTCTCTCTTGACAACTCTGCGTTTCCTTGGGTACCAAGGTCCCCTCCTCCGAAGTACCCAAACATTTGCTGTCCCTCTGCCGACTCACAATCATCAAGTTAAAAAAAATCCAAACCAGGAGGCGCATGTATTCGCACACTAAGGACTCATCCCCACCAGCTACATCCCGCACAGACTTCCTCAAAGACCCCCAACGTCCTCCCCCAATTCGCCTTCCTTCTTAGGTTTCTAAGGCTTTAAGGATCCAAATCAGTTCCTTTCAATGACATCCCTATCTCCTCTCCCAGCCCAACCGCTTTCCAACCCACACCAAGTATTTGCAAAAGCAAAGATAGGAGAAGCACTAGATTTTAAAGGAGTGAAGAGGCGCCCCTCTTCCCCGCCACCAAGATCCTCCGCCCCAAGGGGGAAAAAGTGTTCCCTCTTTTATCATCCGTAAGGAAATGGGGAACAGAGCGAGCGCGGGATATCTTTTTATTTTACCTCAACCCCAGCTGCACTCTAGCCAAAGGAAATGAGAAGGGAAAGAGGGTAAGAGGCTGGGCGAGCGACGAGAAGAAAGAAAAGAACCTCTTACCGGTGACTTGAAGATGCGCGCTGAGTAGGGAAGCTCCGAAGAGTACAAAAGCCAGCTTGGGTACCCAAACACATCCAAGACTATTCTCCATATTTCAGCCAACACCTTCTGGGCCGGGGGTCCTGGGCAGAGGCAGCACTCACACACATGCACTCACACACGCATGTACACATGCACACACACGCGCCGAGCCCCTTGGGCTTCCTCCTCCTCCTCCTCGTCCTCTTCCTCCACCTCCCCTGTGTCTCTTCTGCCTCCTAAGCCTTTTTCCTCCTCCACTGACGGAATCAGCAGCAAAGAGAGGCAGCAAAAAGTTCCATTCGGTCCCAGAGATCCTGAGCCAGGGTAAAGTAACTCAAGGAAACGGAGGGAGCAAGAGAAGAGAAAAGAGCTCTCCGAGGGGCTTGGAAGGCATCAATAAACAGAATATCCAGGAGGGAACAAGAGGAGACTGGAAACAATCCTGTGGCTGGGCTGTGCATTAAAAGGTTGAAGCTGGTTCCATGTCGTCGGTTGGGTCAAGTTGAAGAGGAAAATCCGCGCGAGAGCTGGCGATGCTGTTCGTTTTGCTTTCAAGAGCTAGGGGACCAAGGGAGGAGAGGCGGGGGGTTGCGGGGTGGAGCGCTCTCACTTGTTACTGGGGTGTCCGCCAGTGGTGTGTAAGCTGGGAGTTGGAACCTTACTATCCATTGATCCGGAGAAGTGGAGGGCTGGAAGGGAAAATGTGGAGACCGGAGGGAAACGAACTGGATCAGGCAAAGATTCCACGAGAAGTGGGGGTGGGAGCAGAGAGACGAAGGCTTAGGGGGAAAAAAAGCGGACGGAGGAGGCTCCCAGCAGCTGCATTCGCCTGGTCTACATATCAATGCGCAGGGATGCCCTCTGTGGGCCAGGCGTGGGAAGTCAGTTTCCTCAATGAAGCTAGCCAATATCTTGAGCGTGTTTGCAGCAATCATTTTTGATACTCAACATTCAGGAAATTATTTTTATTTGACTGTAAAATCTAGGCGGATGTTTAAGCTAGGGCAAGTGGCCAGGGCGTTTACTTCCTTCCTAAGCATTATTTGAAAGAGAATTTATTTGGGAAAAAAAGTCACTAATGTAACTCTTTTCTGGAACTGTTGGGAAACAGGTCTAGAAACAGTTGGCAAATGCCAGACCGCTGTTTTCTGGAGTGATAGTGTCCTCGCTATTGTAAAAGAAAAGAAACTTTATTTCATCTGTCTTAGATCTTTTCTAGACATAATTCAACATATTTTAAAGCAATTAAAATGTTCCCCATATTCCAGGTGCACTAATGGCTCCTAGGAATCAGGGACAGGAGATTTAGTGAGATTCACTCTGTGTACTCAAGGGTGTTTTGGATCAGTTCAGAGAGAAGCATAAATGGATAATTATAAAGTATCATTGAGATTGGAGCGGTGGCTGGGTGGTTATGGCGCTTACCCGGCACGTGCGAGTAGGCAAGTTCAAACCCCAGCACCACTACTACACGACGAAATCCCGGAGTAAAGAAAGCCACATGAAAAACTAAATAAAAATTGTTTCTCTCTCTCTCTCTCTCTCTCACTTCTCCTCTCTCTTAAAAAAAAGTATCAAGATAAACACAATGGTCTATGTAATGCGGAAAGGACTTCTACAAAGACAAGAACTCTTCTCCAGTCTTTGGACGGACGGACAGACAGACAGACACACACACACACACACACACACACACACACACACACACACACACAGCAGGGTGAACAGGTAAGAACTACCAGAAAAGTTGCTTTGAGTTTCTTTCATATCTTGTCTCTACTGTGATATCTCAAGCATCTTTGAGGAGAGGGGTTGTCCTTCATCTTTGCATCCTTCACAGGTCCTAGGGTAGAACTTGGATAACACCTTCCAATACATTTTTGTCGAATTGGAAAACTTAGAAACCAATGAATTTGGCCAGGAAGGATGATGAAGAGAAGCACCATTTTGGAAAAAATGTCTCTTTTAAAATGGTCAGCTACAGCTTTCACGTTCCTCATTGTATTACATTATTCTTTCTTTTTCTCTCTTCCCCACACTTTCTTCTTACTCTCTGAAATTCACAAGGGTATGAGAGGATAAAATATAAACATCTATTTGAAAAGGGGGGAGGGAATATGAATAATATTGATTAAATCACCAAAAAAGAAAATTTTCATGGTAGTTATTTATTTAAAGAGAGAGGGACAGTGAGAGAGAGAGAGAGAGAGAGAGAGAGAATCAATTTATTTTTTCATGTGGCTTTCCTTGCTTTGAGACTTCCTTGTGATTGTGTAACTGGTGCTAGGGTTTGAACTCAGGTCTTTCTGCAAGCCAGGAAAGTGCTGTAACTTCTTAGCAACCACTCCAGCCCCCATTTCCCTAATCTTTAAACTAGGCAAGACTGTTTCTGATCCTTAGACATGCCCATTCTTTCCTGCTGTTGGAAAATTAAAACAAGATGTACCATTTGAACTTTCTGAAGTAGCATAGATACTTGTGTTTGTTGTAGTATTTTTTTATTTTTATTATTACTATTTTTTTTTTTTTTTTTTTTTTTTTTTTTTTTTTTTTTTTTTTGCTATGCTAGGGATGGAACCTAGGGCCTCCCTAGCCTGATGCAGGGGTTCCTTAGCATGGAATGAAACTCTTTGTTGACCCTCAAATTTCTCAAAACCCTCAAATTTCCATTAGCTGAGACATGCCTTTGGAAGTGCAAAGTGTTGGAGCCATGGATCCTTCTATCCTTCTGGGACAACACTGCTGAAAAACTTAAGTGAGCTCATGGACATCCAGACATTTTATTAAAAAAAAAAAAGAAAAGAAAAGAAAAGAAAAAAAAAAAAAAGATTGGCTCTGGGCACATGCTCTTATCTGCCCCCCAGTGGAGGGAATCTAACTTTCCTTAGATGCGTAAAAAGAGTTCAAGCCTGCCCTCACTGAAACTGTAAAAAACCATTGGATAGAGGATAAGGATAAGGCAAGAATTACAATCTTCCTGAGAGAGTCATAAAGTCCTCTGTTCCCCACATCAGTAAAAAGCATGTCCTCAAAAAGTGGGAAGGTAAAAATCATAAGTGTCCCTTGTCATTCACATTCCTTTAAAGGTTTCCTGTCCAGCTTCTCACCATGAGTCTTGTTAACAAATTATTTTTTTAAAAGAGAGTGGGACAGTGAGAGGGAGAGAGAGAGAATCAATTTTATTTAGTTTTTCATGTGACATTTATGTCATTGTATACATGATGCTGGGGTTTGAACTTGGGTCCTCACACATGACAGGCAAGTGCCATAACCGCTGAGCCACTGATCCAGTCCCAACAAATTACTTCATTGAGGTCCTTGACTGTTGTGTCCAGAGTATTATTGCAGGTCATCAATTCATTGAACAATGATCTTCTACAAAGACTTAATAAGGGGCTGGAGCAGTGGCTCAGTGGTTACACCACTTGCCTGGCATGTGCGAAGAACCGGGTTCAAACCTCAGCACCACATACATAACTGTCAGAAAAACAAACAAAAAACCCAAATGATTTCTCTTCCTCTCAGATACTCATGTGGTTCCACAACTGAGAGTGACTGAGAGTTGCTTATATTCTCTTACCCAGAAATCTTCCTCCATCTTAGATGACTTCAGCTTGGTTTTAGAGTCTTCTCTTGGAAACATCATTAATGTTTTCTCACTCAAAGTCTAGTGGTTTGAATTGGCACTTTATCCCTCCACTCAGAAGTGTCAGGCTCACTTCCCACCTGGCCTTCCATCAGGGAAACAGAAAACCCAAACGTAAGTAAGGAAGAAGAAAAGAATGGGAATCACAGAAAACAGTTCAGTATAAGTAATGTTCTTCATGTAGTCTAAGACATTTGGTGTTGGGAGTACCATCTGAAGATTTAATCTTTAATAAAACATATGGAATTTGAAATTTTTATTGGTTCTTTTTAGTTTGCACATCACAGTAGAATCTATTTTGACATAATTATAAAAGCACAGAATATAACTTACTCTAATTCCATTTTCAGTACCTCCTCTCCCTGCCTCCCCCCACCCCCTGGTCCCTTCGCTCTCCCCTACTGATCTTTTGAGTTCTGAAGACAAATTAATCAGTACTTTCATTTCTTCAAATCACATTTTCCCTAAATTATGAGTTTATGTGTGGGTATGGGAAGAGGTGTCAGGAACACAGTTTTTTTCTGAGATTAAACTACATTAGCCAAAATAAAAATGTGTAATTCATTTTAGGCATCCCATTTTGGAACTATATTTCTTATCCTACCTTAATTCAGAAAACGAATGATATTAATCTATTTCTACTCTCCCATTATGTTTATCTGACTTTGGATACTTTAGAAAGATATTAGAATTCATTTTTATAAACAATAACATCTAGTCAAATAGTACATATTAGGATATGAATTTGACTGCACACCAAATTATATGAACATGACAGAATGGTAATCTCCCATTCATTCATTTATTTTAAAAAGCTGAATTTTATGTTAGGCAATTGACCTATGTACTATGCATGTAGAACATGCAAATATAAATAAGATATAGTTATTATCCTTATCTAATTACAATCATGAATTGAAAGGATGTGTTTTAGTTAACATTTGGTTTTGGTTTAGATTTCAGGTTGTTTACTTGTTCTGCTCAGAACACCTTCTTCTCTGATACTTTATTGTGAGAGTATCACCCCGCTAAATTTTCACACACAAGGTTGAGAAGTCGATCCTGAGTCACTTTAGCCATGCAAAGTAGCTTGTCTTTCTGATTATGGAGATAAATTTAGAGCTGAGCCTACCAGTCTGGCAGGGAGGAAGAAGACATTTGGGGGGGAGCTGACAGGAATAAGAACTTAACTTATGGATTCTCATAGAAGCACTGCTAGGAGATGCCCTCCTACCCCCTGCCCCCCCTCCATTGTGGAAGAGTATAAGCTTCGACCAAAGTGCTAATTTATGAGAAATCTTGTGGTTTTCATCAAATCCCTGTGAGGAACATGTGGCAGGCAGAATGTCTACATCCTAATCCTCAGGACATGTGAATATGTCACCTTACCTGAAAAAAGGATTTTTTTTTCCAGGTGTGATAAAATTGAGGCCCATAGAATGAGGAGATTATTCTTGGCTATCCAGATGGCCCAATGTAATCATGAGTGTCTTTAGAAAATGGAAGAAGGAGACAGAAAGTCAGAGACAGAGAAGGAGATATAATAACAAAAGCAGAGGTCAGGGCAGAGTGAAGTCATTTCTGGACAGGACCTTGAGCCAAGGAACACAGGAAGCCTCTGAAAGCTGCAGAAGGCAACATTGGATTCTTCCCTAGAACCTGTGTGAGGTACAGTCCTGCAATCCCTGGATCATGGCTGTGTCACACTATTTCCGGAAATGTGACCTCTCTAAATGGAAGACAAAAACTTCTGGTGTTTGAAGTCACTAAATTTGTGATAGTTTGTTACAGGCGTAATGGGAGGCCAGTACAGATTTTGATACCAGGAAATAAGGTACTACCATAACAAATTCTTAAAAATGTGTGAAGAACATTGGAACTGGGCAATAAGCAGAAATAGGAACACCAAAGGCTTTGCCAGTGAGAACTGAGAAGGATATGAGATACCTTTGTGGTACAGTGACAGGAAACTAGCATTATTCTGTCTAACAGTTTTGTGGGAACAAAACTTGCAAGTGATGAACTCAGATATGCACTGAGCAGATTTCCAAGCAAAGTGTTGAAGATGTGTCCAGATTTTCCTTGCTGCTTATAGTAAACTATGAAAGGGAAAAGATTTATGAAAAGATGCTATCTTATGCTTAAAGAATCAGTAGTTAATAATTTGTGAAATTTTCAGCCTATTCCGATGATAAAAGCAATGAAGATAAAAGGAAGGGCCTGAAGAGAAAGCTGAAACTGGACAATCTCTTTTCTTCTTGTGTCAGAAAGGTCAAAAGGTCAGAATATTCATTCACATAGCCATCTCTTTGAGTAAATTATTCATGTGACTCATGGGATCCTCTCAGCTGTCTCACTTGAACCCAGGAGTAGAGAAAAGATTATCTAGAAAAGGTCCATGAGTGAGCCTCTTGTTCCATGGAATAAATCCTCAAAATATACGTGGCAGACCAACAAGGTTCTTGGGACTATCTTACCAGCAGAAACATTTGTCAGTTGGGTCTAGAAGAGAGAGGACACAGTGAAAGGAGGCTGGTAGACTCCTAAAATTCTATGGGCAGGAAATAGATTGATAAAAGTACTCAACTGCTAAGATGTGCTAATCATCATGGAAAATAAGAAAAGAAGGATAATTCTAAGAACTGATATGTCAACCTAGAAGGAGAGGCATAAGTCAAGAAGATGGAGCTATAAATTTCAGAGATTTATTCCTAAACCTTGAAAACTATTGCTGTTTTGATGGACTTTATTTCAAAATTGCTTGAGACCAATACTCCTTTTTTTTTTGCCCCACTTTCTCCCTTTGAACAGGAATATCTAGGAACTGATTTCCTATGTTTGTTACATCACTGTATTTTGAAATTGTATCATTTGTTTTCTGATTTCATAGGTCCACAAGCAAAGATGATTTTTTCACTAATATAGATTATATTCAGATTCTTGCCCATGCTGGATTTAGATAGTGAGATTTGGGACCATTCAGCTGATAATATGTGGATGAGTTTTGGCCTCTGAATTGATACCATTATGGATTGAAGCTATGGGGATGTTGGGAAGGGGTGAATGTAGTTTTCATATGAAATGGATGTAAATTTTTCAGGGAAAGACTGTGGTGGTATAATAATGGCCCACCAAAGATTCCACATCCTAATCTTGGACCCTGTGAATGTTATGTAACATGATAAAAGGTATTCACAGATAAAATTAAGGATTTTGAGATAAGGATATTATCCTGGGTTATCTGGTAGATGTATTGTAGTTGCAAGGGTTCTTATAAGATGGAAGAGGGTGGCAGAGAATCAGGCTAAGGAAGAGGATGTGATGATGAAGACAGAGGTCAAGGTGATGCATGTTGGAAAGGGTCCACAAGCCAAGGGAGGCAGGCAAACCGTGGACACAGGATCAGATAAGAACACTCCTGAGTGCCCCAAGGAGAAATATGGCCCTGTGAGCACCTTCTTTTTACAAGTGCAAGACCTATTTTCTGACTCCTGATTGCCAGAGCTGTAGGTTAATAAATTCATGATTGTTTTAAATCACCAACTTTGGGGTAATCTGTTACAGTAAAATTTTTAAAAATAACTACCACAGAATCTCAGAATGAAATTGTAGAATGAGAGTGAAAGAAGGGAAGAAACTGAGTTCTTAGTGACATCCCTGAAGCCACCTCAGGGAATCCCAGCCCTGCTTTCAGATTACTCAACTATAAGAGTAACTAATTCCTTTATTTTGGAATGTAGACTAATACGGGTATCTATCTTTTGCAATATAAACTAGCATTTAAAAAGATGATCTTTATTAAATGCATTTTCCACTGTGAAATTCATAGCTTTTATCCAGTTCTGGTTTTGCAACTGAGTTTTGGATAGCAGAAGTCAACATAAGTCTAATTCTTGGTGTATGATGATGTGACTGAAGGAAATACATTATTATTTTTAGTCAACAAATTTCTTCAATACCCAATATTTTTGTAAGATAATTGGGTTGTAAAAGGAAGAATGAGTTCTTGCTTTAAAGCCATCTACAATCCACAAAGTGAAGGCAGATCTCTCTCTTTCTCTCTTTTTTTTAACCTAGATTTAAAAGCTTAATGTATATAACAGTTTCTTTTAATACTAAAGTAATTTAGAAGAAGGAGAATATGAGGTAGTCAGAGATTGTCTCTGGGAGGTAATAGGACTCCAGTGGAACTATGAACCCAGCAAAAAGTTTGAGGTGAGTATGGATATGGAATGTTCTAGAGAATGAGTGAATCAGTCTGGCAGATGAGGGTAGGATGATAGTGGAAAGAAAATCCCTAAAAATGAAAAGCTTATGCTTCCAAAATACCCATGCTTTCTACTTTCTGATGTCTTCTGGAGTACAAAAATCACTTACAAAAGAGATAGTTGAGGGGCTGGAGCGGTGGCTTAGCAGGTCCAGTGCTTGCCTAGCATGCATGAGGATGCAGGTTCAAACCCCAGAACACATACACAACAAAGAGTCAGAGCAAGGAAAGTCACATGAAAAGCTAAATAAAAAAAATTGCTTCTCCCTTTCTCTCTCTCTCTCTCTCTCTCTCTCCCTCTCTCTCTCTCTCTCCTCTCTGTCCCACTTTCTAAAAAAATAAAATAAAGATAATTGACTTATATTTGTTAATCTTTAAAGAATGAATGTTAATCTTTAAAGAATGAAAATGGACAAGTTTCCTTGATTTGAAGAGGGGCGGAGAGGAAAGTCTATAGCTATGTCTAACCTTAGGCAAGTGAGCTTGTTATGAGTCCCAGGCAGGATGCAAAAATTAATTATAAAAGAAATAATTTGTAAACACTTATGAAAGAATGCAAGGCTACTGGGAGCCAGCATGGGTTCACTTAGAACAAACTATTGCAAATTGAAACAGCTGGAAAATAGCACAGATGAATTATATCCAGATCTTAGCAAACCATTTTATAATATATTCATGATATTGTTGTTAAATACTTAAGTTAAAATTTGACCTAAATTATACAGTGTGGTGAATCACTAGTAGCTTTTTTTGGATATGTTACTCGTTCAATGCCAATAATGGCCAGTTAGAAGATTATTCTCATAGAACTATACTTCCCCTCAAACCCACAGCAAGCATCTTCTATTTGCTCAGGTAGAGATATTCACATTTTTGACAAATTAATTGGTGCTGTAAAACCAAAAGATATCACTCAGATATTTGGTGAAACACATTTAAAATTCTAAAGGAGCCCAGCAGGATGGAACTTTCAATCAATCTATAAATAAATTGAACAATAATAATTGAAAGGACTACATTTAGTATTCTACAAATAAAGAATGTGAAAAAGGGTTTTGACTTCAACTGAGTGTGAAGAAACTTTCACTACAAACTCCATTGCCAAATTCTGCCGCATTAGGCGTAATGCTGTACCCAAGTTACAGAGGTAAGTACTGTTCTGCTCTGCACCTGCAACACTCCTAGATCCTCTACCCACAGACAGCCTTTATTCCCAAAATGTAATGCCCTACGAATCACACACATCAGTCTATCTAGAGGCCTGCTGCCATTTCTGTCTTCAGTGAAATTTTTGTCCCCAAGAAAGGATTACGTATTTTTCTAACAGAGTGAGTTGGTGTAGTGTATTCTTGATTATCAAAAATACTCATGTAGCTATGGGATTTTTGTGTTGGTGAATATTCATGATATGTGGAAAAGCATGATACACACTGCGATCTCAATCACACAAAATGGGATGTTGTGTATGTGTGTGCACAACCCGGAGGGACATGTCTAACTCAGCTGCTTGTGCCTGGATGACTTTTTTCTTTGCTTGTGTTTTCTGTAATACACAAGTTAACTTCTAAAAAATAAAAGCTATTTTAAAAACCTGGGAAAAAATTGTAATGCCTTCCCTCTTTATCTTTAAAATTGCCTCTTTTTCCTTTATCACTCTTGTCAATGTGGGTAACTCCTATTGAGTTTAGAATTAAACATTTAGTATAGGCCCTAGTCAATGTATATATTAAACATATAATTTTTAAGGGAGTGTATATATGGTACATCAAATATAATATGAAATATATATATATATACAGATACCTACTCCACATGTTTAATATAAAATATAAGCAATTTAGGCATTAATATTACATTGCCATGTTTTAGATCCTGGTATCCCTCAAAAGATCTTGTGTGAGACAATGCAAAAAGATTTAGAAGTGAAATGATTGGGTTGCGAAGCTTTAATCCAATCAGTGAATTGATGATCTGATGGGGATTAATTGAGTAGTCACTGAAGGCCATTAGGGTATGGCTGGAGGAGGTGGGTCACTGGGGGATGCCTTTGAGGTCTATATTTTGTATCTGGCGAGTGGAGTCTCTCTCTGCTTCCTGATTGCAATGTCCCGAGCCACTTTCCTCCACCACATTCTTCCACCATGATGTTCTGCCTCACCTTGAACCCAAGGAATGGAGCTGTCTGTCTAAGAACTGAAGATCTTTGAAATCATGAGCCCCTAAACAAAATTTTACTCCTTTAAAATTGTTCTTATCAGGTCTTTTAGTCACAGCAAAGAAAAAGCTGACTAATTTTGCTCTAATATTATGTTATTATAAATAACATTATAATTAATGATTTGAGAACAAGCACAAGTGGTTAAAGTCCCACTCTATAAGAAAGTAGGTGTGAAGAGAGACTAAGGAAATGACTTCATGATTGTGTCAGTGGAAAGACAAGGGGTGAGAATGCATGCTCAGCGACTACCCCTGTAAGAGCAGACTGGATTTCCTGTACAGTGGAAGAGGAGCACGCTACCTTGCTACCACCATTTATAGGCCTGTTAGGTATCAAGCTTTAAGCCAGGCACTTTAAATATGCTATACTGTTTAATCCTCATAACAACCTTGCAAAGTACTTCTCTTCTCATTTGCAAATGGGAAACATGAAACTTAGAAAAATAAAATAATTAGGCCATCTTACACAATTAATAAAGAGAGGGGCTCACCCTTAAGTAGCTCTACTTACTCCATGAAACCCATGCTACCAGCAGTGCCTACTGTTCGCTTTGCTCCCAGCTCCATACCTGCAAGTAAGCCCACCATTAGAGCTGGCTGCTCCACACTACAGTGACACGGCGAAATCGATGTAAATAGCAGCTCAATTTATAATAGCAAATTATGGAAACAACCCAGATGCCCCTCACTGGATGAATGGATCCAAAAATTGTGGCACATATATACCATAGAGTTTTACTCAGCAACTAGAAACAATGATATTGTAGCCTTTGAAGGTAAATGGATGGCTATGGAAGAAGTTATGCTGAGTGAAATAAGCATAGCCCAGAGAACAAGGGTCGAATGTCTCCACTCATCTGTGGAGGCTGGAGCTAGACCCTGGCCATTGAGAAAGGAGGTCTGTTATCATGTTTTAAATCTGGATAAGGTGAAAAGTCATACAACCTAAGGCATTTGTAGAGTTGTATTGGGAAGGAATGGGGGGAGGGATAAGGGTGGGTAATTGGGGGTCTCTTGGGGGTAAATCTAATTTTCAGAATTTATATATATTATTTCATTACAAGCTTATTGATTGTTCAACAAATAAATTTCTGAATTAAAAAAAAACAAAAAAAAAAGAGCTGGCTTCTCAGAGAGGCAGCATTGTGGTTAGCAATGCTGTTCTTGGATACAGGCTGTGTCTTAAGTTAAATGGTGAATTATAATTACATAACTCATAAAGAGTGCTCCAAATGTGTTCTGCTAATGATATCCTCTGAAAAATGGGAAGGGAACTCATGCTGCAATCTAGAAAGTATAGTTCAAGATGCCCTACTGCGAATGTCGTGAAAAGGCTGCAATGTCCGAGTTCAACAACCTTCACATCCTTTCAACCAACAACAGCCCGCCCCCTCCAACCTCCCAATTGCCCACAGGGAGAGCAGAGCTGGCTCCATCTCAATAATTGTCTTCTACAAGTTTTCCTCAAGAACATGGGTAGTTTTTTCTATAATAACCCATGGCAATGGAAGAAAAAGCCTTATTGATTTCCAAAATGGGAAAAGAGCTTTCCTTCTATCTTAGAAAATAGCAAAGCAAGTTCTTTTGCACATAGAACAGTATCATTTTTGCAGTTGAATACGCCTGAAAATTGGTACTTTGGCACAACTCTATCACTGGTACTGAGGGAATACTCCTTCTGAGACTAGTAAAACTGCTGCAGAAATAGTGTATTTGTTGCGACAGTG